>MUZC01000269.1:2055436-2073485 GCA_002072015.1 Radix auricularia | reverse complement strand
AGACGGGGAGGGCCGTTAACAGAAACGGGGGGACACATTAGACGGGGAAGGCCGTTACAAGAGACTGGGGGACACAGACGGGGAGGGCCGTTAACAGAAACGGGGGGACACATTAGACGGGGAAGGCCGTTACAAGAGACTGGGGGACACATTAGACGGGGAGGGCCGTTAACAGAGACGAGGGGGACACATTAGACGGGGAGGGCCGTTAACAGAAACGGGGGGACACATTAGACGGGGAAGGCCGTTACAAGAGACTGGGGGACACATTAGACGGGGAGGGCCGTTAACAGAGACGGGGGTATACATTAGACGGGGAGGGCCGTTAAAAGAGACGTGGGGTTTCGTACAGACGGGGGCGGCTGTTACAATACATGGGGGGATAAATTAAAGGGGAGGGCCGTTACAAGAGACGGAGTATATATAA
This sequence comes from Radix auricularia, assembly GCA_002072015.1. Classification (NCBI taxonomy): domain Eukaryota; kingdom Metazoa; phylum Mollusca; class Gastropoda; family Lymnaeidae; genus Radix; species Radix auricularia. The sequence goes on along the minus strand of MUZC01000269.1, from coordinate 2,073,058 downwards.
ATTAGACGGGGAGGGCCGTTAAAAGAGACGGGGGAGGGGGATACAACAGGATCTCAGGTTGTTGTTGTAACGGATGTCAGCCGCTTGATTTGCGGTGGTATCCAAGTCTCATGGCTAGGAAAACGGTTTTCGCTAGCACAATGGAGACGCTAAGTTATTGAAATTCATTTGGGCGCTAGGACTGTGAGGTTGCTTTGACACTGGGGACGCTAGGACACTGGGGTCACTAGGATGTAATGGAGCAAGAACAGTGGGCACACTAGGACGTAATGGAGCCAGGACATTATAAAGCTAGAATATTGGGACATTAAGAAGTTTAGACATTGTAACTCTGAGACATCGGGCTGGCTAGGACCTCGGAACTCGGAACGTTAGAAAATGAAAAGCAAATAATCAATGTAAGAAAACATTTCAATACAGGAACTAGTGAGTTGACTGGAGTATTTCTAAGGCTTTGAGAATAAAGATAGTTATATAGAATTTTTCTATAGTAACATGCACTTACAACAAAACACCAGATACCTTGAAAACACACCAAAAAAAATTGCAGAACCACTATGAACAACATAATTCTTTTGAATCTTGAAAATGAATTAACAACAATCATTTATAAAATATGATACACTTAGTTTATTTATACTGTAATGTCATTATAATAAATTATATGTTGTGGTTAGGATATTCATGTTGGTAGGGATGGAGACAGACGCCTGGAATTATTCGTAGTATTCTGTAGTTTATTTATTATTTAGTCTACTTCCTGTTTCAAAGTTGCGGTCCAAAATTATTTAAAAATGTAACCCTCGACTACATTTTTACTTAATATTTCTGTAGTTGTGCCTATAGAGCCTCAAACTATATAGATATTTAAGATGTAAAATGATCTGTCTCCATCCCTACCTTAATGTTTTCAAACTCAGTCAATGGATAATTATGTGTGTTTCTATTTCTAAACCCCTTATATTAACTTGTGGTGTCTGAGCCCGTGCGACCGACCGACCGTGCGTGCGTACTTGCTTGCCGAAAAAACTTTGAATCAATTTTAACCCACTTTCTCGTAAGCTAGCGAGCAGACTCATGCCGATGATAAAAATGATATATCGAAACTTTAGATCGATCAAATGGACAGTAATTGAATCATTTAATTTTTAAATTATTTTATTTATCTCTTACTCTTAATATCATGTTAATATTTTGAGGAGTGCTGTGGGGCGTAATATTTTCAACAACCTTTCATGTGGCGCAATAAATTGACATTACTTTTTAAAAACATATTCAAGACTGGTGCGCATTATATTAAACACGTTTTACGAGACATAACTAGAATTTTGTATTTTCGGATTGTTTTTCCCTGCGTATTATAATGACCATTATTATAGTTATGTATCGTATATAAAGAATTTATAGTCAAAAACTTGTTTTTAACGGGTTTTTTAAAAATGTTAAGCGCTGTTAGCCGAGTTAATTGCTTGGGTGCTGCGCTACATTAATGATCAAATTATTATTTCTGATTTAATGATGCACACAATAACAAGAAAACCCATCCGCGATATTGTGTGTTCACATTTCATGGATTCACATTTTTTTTATTCATTCATTAATTGGTAATTAGACATTCACCTGATAAAATATTCACTTCGTTCAATTCACGTAGCCAAACAACCACGTCTTAACATGGGTCATGTAACCAAACAACAATGTCTTAACATGGGTCATGTAATCAAACAACCACGTCTTAACGTGGGTCATGTAATCAAACAACCACGTCTTAACATGGGTCATGTAATCAAACAACCATGTCTTAACATGGGTCATGTAATCAAACAACAATGTCTTAACATGGGTCATGTAATCAAACAATGTCTTAACGTGGGTCATGTAATCAAACAATGTCTTAACATGAGTCATGTAATCAAACAACAATGTCTTAACATGGGTCATGTAATCAAACAACAATGTCTTAACGTGGGTCATGTAATCAGACAACAATGTCTTAACGTGGGTCATGTAATCAGACAACAATGTCTTAACGTGGGTCATGTAATCAGACAACACCGTCTTAACGTGGGTCATGTAATCAAACAATGTCTTAACATGGGTCATGTAATCAGACAATGTCTTAACGTGGGTCATGTAATCAAACAACAATGTCTTAACATGGGTCATGTAATCAGACAACACCGTCTTAACGTGGGTCATGTAATCAGACAACACCGTCTTAACGTGGGTCATGTAATCAGACAACAATGTCTTAACATGGGTCATGTAATCAGACAACACCGTCTTAACGTGGGTCATGTAATCAAACAATGTCTTAACATGGGACATGTAATCAGACAATGTCTTAACGTGGGTCATGTAATCAAACAACAATGTCTTAACATGGGTCATGTAACCAAACAATGTCTTAACGTGGGTCATGTAATCAAACAACACCGTCTTAACATGGGTCATGTAATCAAACAACAATGTCTTAACGTGAGTCATGTAATCAAACAACAATGTCTTAACGTGGGTCATGTAATCAAACAACAATGTCTTAACGTGAGTCATGTAATCAAACAACCACGTCTTAACATGAGTCATGTAATCAAACAACAATGTCTTAACATGGGTCATGTAATCAAACAACAATGTCTTAACGTGGGTCATGTAATCAAACAACAATGTCTTAACATGGGTCATGTAATCAAACAATGTCTTAACGTGGGTCATGTAACCAAACAACAATGTCTTAACGTGGGTCATGTAACCAAACAACAATGTCTTAACATGGGTCATGTAACCAAACAACAATGTCTTAACATGGGTCATGTAATCAAACAATGTCTTAACATTGGTCATGTAATCAAACAACAATGTCTTAACGGGAGTCATGTAATCAGACAACATTATAACACACCCGTACCTGTCATCCACTCGAGGCAGTGACCTCAAATGTTGCCTTGCAATACACGAGCAGCAGCGAGTGGAGGCCACTTTTTTGGACAACGTCTGCCCCATTCTGTGTCTGCTACATTCGTCTTGGTCGGCTCAAGGGTCGATTTACATTGGAAATGTTGCACGAGAGGCGGGGGCGGCATTCTCAGGGACAGAGATGAGCCAACGAAACCAGCACGACTTGATAAAACTGACCATGTTTCCTAGTCATCACTGATTGCTTGCTGGCTAATTAACCACTAGCTGGTACAATAACCTCTAGGCAGTACAATAACCGCTAGCTGGTACAATAAACGCTAGCTGGTACGATAGCCGATAGCTGGTACAATGGCCACTAGTTGGTACAATTACCACTAGATGGCACACCAACTTTTGATGTAAAACGACACATTTTTCAGAGTGGCCACGACCTTGAAATGTTGTTTCTTTTAAGAAATGTGTACTCACTAACGAGGCGGGGAAGAGTTATGATCCACAAAGAAACGAGCCGCAGGCGAGGGCTTAACTCTGCTGTAAACCATAGAATAACTTTCTTTTATTTGATGAGCCGAACATTCTCACGGGTGAGAACAAACGTCAAACAGGTGAGACAAGTTTTAAATATTGCCGAGATAGAAGACGGGTTCATCCATGGCCGTGGTGTCAAAACTAGGCCAGGGGTTCCAAGAACTTGTCTATGATTTGTTGGAATCATTTGACAGAAATACAGCAGTGAATCCGTAAGTCACTGCCAGATGCTTCATGTTATCTCCATGTTTGAACAAATTTGGCGCCGTGCATCACTTACTTGGGTCAAATATTTCTTGGAGGAGGTAGGGCACCTCTGACATCTTTACGGAGTGCACTGATCAACAATAAAGAGCACGTGATCACTACTCAGCCAATAGAAGTTGTGTGGTGCGAGTTCTCTGCTCTTGTTCCGATTACCCAGAATACCATTAGTTTTATTGTTTTTATGTCGACACTAAAACGCAGCCCGCCTGTAAAACGTGTGCTAGTTATAGACAATGAGAACTGCCTTAAATTACAAGACGTCTTTTTTAACAACATACTCTGAACTCGTATACACCATGATAAAACAAGATAATCCCCATACCTGCTCCTTTGCCCCCCCCCCCCGAGCTACGCCAACATCTTGCAACTAAACACACAGCTCGTATAACAAACAAACACGTATATAATGAAACAAACAAACTTGACACGTCTATTTCAATCGATGGCGCCCGATGGAGCTCATTTGTGGGATGAGTTTATCGAAATCTGTCTTGTTCCAACCCGGCACCCAGACCACAGGGAGAACTCATTGATATAAATCTATAAAGATAATTCGCAGGGCCCCCGCGCTATACAAAATATTTTTAAAAAACACGTTGATTGATTTTTCGTTTATAGCAATCTATGGTTCACGGGGAAAAGGAACGTATTATAGGTTTACATCAAACTCTTGTGGTTGTAAAAGGGATGGATTATAGGTTTACATCAAACTCTTGTGGTTGTAAAAGGAACGTATTATAGGTTTACATCAAACTCTGGTCATTGTATCCAGGAATGTTATATTAAACGAAATATAGACAGGGGGGTGCGGGATGATGAGGAAGGATCACATTAATTATACTAACGGCGAATAAGAAATGATAATTGATTAAAAAATTTATTAATAAGGAAAATTTGAATATGAGATTTTGTCTAGTGTGAAATGTGAGTTCACATGATGAAGTAAATGTCTATACATGTATATGAGAAGTGTACTTTGTCGTTCCATCTCTCTCTATATATATATCAAAGCGTTTAGAAAGCATTTCATGAATCATCTGATCCTTGTAAAGTGATTGTGTACGAAAGGGGGGGGGGAGAACCCCACAAAGGGAAGTGGTAATGCTTTAAATTGTACTTGATTAAATGACACTGAATCCATTGCACAAACTTCTTTTTCCTGACATGCCATCAGTTTAATTAACAAATTTTAATGGAGCCCGTGTAGCTAGCAGGTCGACTTTCCCTGACCTTAGTGAACGCCATTATTCGCTTCGTCCGACTTCCCTCCCTCATGTCCTGACGTCCCTTTCCCGACGCCCCTGTCGTAACTCTCTTGTCCCGACGCCCATGACATAACTTTCTTGTCCCGCACCCCTGTCATAACCCCTTGTCCCACGCCCCTGTCATAACCCCCTGTCCCACGCCCCTGTCATAACCCCATATCCCACGCCCCTGTCATAACTCACTAGTCCCGCGCCCCTGTCATAACTCCCTTGTCCCAAGCCCCTGTCATAACCCCATGTCGCACGCCCCTGTCATAACCCCTTGTCCCACGCCCCTGTCATAACTCCCTTGTCCCGCGCCCCTGTCATAACTCCATTGTCCCGCGCCCCTGTCATAGCCCCCTGTCCCACGTCCCTGCCATAACTCCCTTTTCCCGAACCCCTGTTATAACACTTTTGTCCCGCGCCCCTGTCATAACCCCTTGTCCCACGCCCCTGTCATAACTCCCTTGTCCCGAACCCCTGTTATTACACCCTTGTCCCACGCCCCTGTAATAACCCCCTGTCGCACGCCCCTGTCATAACTCCCTTGTCCCACGCCCCTGTCATAACTTTCTTGTCCCGGCGCCCCTGTCATAACTTTCTTGTCCCGGCGCCCCTGTCATAACCCCTTTGTCTCACGCCCCTGTCATAACTCCCTTGTCCCACGCCCCTGTCCCGACTCCGCTGTCGTGGATGTTCCTTTGTTTCCCGCTCAGTAATTGGCAAGATTCTCTCTGTTTTCCACCTTACGTTTTTAACGGCACGGAATGAGCGTGAGCCAATTAGGCTCAGCAGAAAACACTCTTCTGTGTTATTATTGGCATCAAGTTTAGCACCACAAGCGTTCGCACTGATCAAATATGTTTTTAAACGGACCTACACATGTGGAAAAATCTGACAAAAGGTGGTGTGTAGCAAGAATTAGGAAAGTATATGTATATATTATATAGATATATTTAAAGTCGCCAAGTGAAAAGTTGTGAAAATGATTTTGGTCGTGGTATTAAAGAGATCAGATGTCAAATATTTTCATTTAAGTTGTAACAAAATAGAAACATGTAATTGCACGGGTGTAGATTGTGGCAAGTTTATATAGCTCCATTGGCGTAGATTCTGTCAAGTTTATATAGCTCCATTAGCGTAGATTCTGTCAAGTTTATATAGCTCCATGGGTGTAAGAGGGGTGCAAGTTTATCAAAATTGCATGAGTGTAGATTCGGGGTACGTTCATATAGCTGGATGGACGTAAGTTGGGGGCAAGTTTATTTAACCAGGCGTAGGTTGGGGCAAGTTTTTTTAATCACAAGGGCGTAGGTTGGGGCAAGTTTCTATAGCTGCAGGCATTATTTGAAACCCACTTATTTCCCTTCTTGTTCATATTTTTGTTGTATCGCCCCCTCCCCCCTTTTCTGTGCATGAACATTGTTACAACCCCCTGCCCATTTTTCCCACACCCCCTAACACAATCATGTTCTAAAAATAAACATTGGAAACAGGTGAATTAGGCGCAAGTTAACGTAACTCTAGTAAAACGTGTCGTGTAGACCACCAAACAATCTATTTTGTTAACGACTCCATGCACCCCCACCACCACCCCTACCACCCCACAACGCTCTCCGTTCTGGTCCATCACATTTCCATCTCGCCCCCAGACAAGTGTTTTATTTGCCAGCTCTCCCCTTCACGTATCCACCGCCTGGTACTTCATCACATGTTTTCATTGGCACCACGTTTAACACTTGCTAAGTTCTTCTTTGGTTTGGGACAAGTTCAAGTCTCTATTCTTACATTGGCACCAAGTTTACACCTCGCTAAGTTCTTCTTTGGTTTTGGACAAGTTCAAGTCTCTATTCTTACATTAGCACCAAGTTAAACAATCGCTAAGTTCTTCTTTGGTTTTGGACAAGTTCAAGTCTCTATTCTTACATTAGCACCAAGTTAAACAATCGCTAAGTTCTTCTTTGGTTTTTGGACAAGTTCAAGTCTCTATTCTTACATTAGCACCAAGTTAAACAATCGCTCAGTTCTTCTTTGGTTTTTGGACAAGTTCAAGTCTCTATTCTTACATTAGCACCAAGTTAAACAATCGCTAAGTTCTTCTTTGGTTTTTGGACAAGTTCAAGTCTCTATTCTTACACTGCAGACGAGACACACATACACACACACGCACACAAAATACACTCACAACCACCAAGATTCAAATTTACACAATCATCAAGACAGAAACTCACTCAATCATCAAGACAGAAGCTCACTCAATCATCAAGACATAATGTCATTCAATCATCAAGTCAGAAGCTCACACAATCATCCAGACAGAAGCTCACAAAATCATCAAGACAGAAACTCACACAATCATCAAGACAGAAACTCACTCAATCATCAAGACAGAAGCTCACAGAATCATCCAGACAGAAACTCACTCAATCATCAAGACAGAAGCTCACACAATCATCCAGTCAGAAGCTCACACAATCATCCAGTCAGAAGCTCACACAATCATCCAGTCAGAAGCACACACAATCATCCAGTCAGAAGCTCACACAATCATAAAGACAGAAGCTCACACAATACTACAGACAGAAGCTCACACAATCATAAAGACAGAAGCTCACACAATCATCCAGTCAGAAGCTCACAAAATCATCCAGACAGAAACTCACACAATCATCGAGACAGAAACTCACACAATCATCGAGACAGAAACTCACTCAATCATCAATACAGAAACTCAATCATCAAGACAGAAACTCACTCAATTATCAAGACAGGAGCTCACTCAATCATCAAGACAGAAACTCATACAATCATCGAGACAGAAACTCACACAATCATCAAGACAGAAGCTCACACAATCATCAAGACAGAAACTCACACAATCATCAAGACAGAAGCTCACACAATCATCAAGACAGAAACTCACTCAATCATCAAGACAGAAAATCACTCAATCATCAAGACAGAAACTCACACAATCATCAAGATAGATACTCATACAATCATCAAGACAGATACTCATACAATCATAAAGACAGAAACTCACTCAATCATCAAGACAGAAACTCACACATCATCAAGACAGATACTCATACAATCATTAAGACAGAAACTCACTCAATCATCAAGACAGAAAGACTTACATCTATATACACATATTTTCGCTAGTTTTCATCATGATTTCAGCTGAATATCGAATGTCTTCTAATTTGGTCAATAAAGAATATAATATAATTACCTTTGCATTAAATAATCTTCATTTAAGAGTTTACCATTACCTTTGAATAAATCTACGTTATGAAGCTCATACACAACAAAACACATTGCTACCAACTTTGACTTAGGTTTAATTCATGTCTAACACTAGAACTCGATCGATTTGTTGAATGTATTTTTACACTGTTTGTTCCCACTATATCGCGTGTTTGTACACTGTTCCCTTTATATCACATGTTGTTCACTGTTCCCTTTATATCACGTGTTGTACACTGTTCCGTTTATATCACGTGTTGTACACTATTTGTTCCCTTTATATCCCGTATTGTACACTATTTGTTCCCATTATATCACGTGTTGTACACTATTTGTTCCCATTATATCGCGCGTTGTACACTGTTTGTTCCCACTATATCACGTGTTGTACATTGTTTGTTCCCACTATATCACGTGTTGTACACTATTTGTTCCCACTATATCACGTGTTGTACATTGTTTGTTCCCACTATATCACGTGTTGTACACTATTTGTTCCCACTATATCACGTGTTGTAGACTGTTCCCACTATATCACGTGTTGTACATTATTTGTTCCCACTATATCACGTGTTGTACACTATTTGTTCCTACTATATCACGTGTAGTACACTGTTTGTTCCCTTTATATCTCGTGTTGTACACTGTTTGTTCCCTTTATATCACGTGTTATACACTGTTCCCTTTATATCACGTGTTGTTCACTGTTCCCTTTATATCACGTGTTGTACACTGTTCCCTTTATATCACGTGTTGTACACTATTTGTTCCCTTTATATCACGTATTGTACACTATTTGTTCCCACTATATCACGTGTTGTACACTATTTGTTCCCATTATATCGCGTGTTGTACACTGTTTGTTCCCACTATATCACGTGTTGTACATTGTTTGTTCCCACTATATCACGTGTTGTACACTATTTGTTCCCACTATATCACGTGTTGTAGACTGTTCCCACTATATCACGTGTTGTACACTATTTGTTCCCACTATATCACGTGTTGTACACTATTTTTTCCTACTATATCACGTGTAGTACACTGTTTGTTCCCTTTATATCTCTTGTTGTACACTGTTTGTTACCTTTATGTCACGTGTTATACACTGTTAGTTCCCACTATATCACGTGTTATACACTGTTAGTTCCCACCATATCACGTGTTGTACACAGTTTGTTCCCTTTTTATCACGTGTTGTACACAGTTTGTTCCCTTTATATCCCGTGTTGTACACTGTTCCCACTATATCACATGTTGTACACTATTTGTTCCCACTATATCACGTGTTTTACACTATTTGTTCCCACTATATCACGTGTTGTACACTATTTGTTCCCACTATATCACGTGTTGTTTGCCTCATTGAGATCAGTTGGGTAAGACTTTAAAATTTGCCTCAATAAAACCGGTTTGAAAAATAACGCCAACCTAATGAAAATAAAATATATCACAGAATTTTCCAGAACATTTAAGATCAATTCCAAATGAATAATTATATCAATATTAAATTATTTGTATGGCAAATAATCGGTGTTAGAATTTTAAGTGCATCCCTTTTAAAAAAAAAAAAAGAAAAAAAAAAGAAGAAAAAAAGAGGTAAACGGAGTCCTTGCAAAAAATAGAATTTAGAATCTTGTAGAATTTTTTATTATTTTTTTTTATTTGATACGTCCAAAGTTAAGTGAATAGTAAGATTACTATATAATCATAGTCTGATAAATAATTCGATAAAGATGTGTGCTTCGTAGTTATATGAACTTTATTTTAAACACAAACTAAAAGACCCCCCCCCTTTTTTGCACAAAGGTTTAAACCCTCTAGATTTCAATATGGATCATCATGGATATATGTGACAATAAATTTTGGTCCGTCAATCCATGTAGTTAAGTACGGGACACAAGTGCTGACCGTCACCGAATGTCTTTATTTATAAATATATCAAACAACACCCGGTCAAGATCTTCATAGCTTTCGTTGTGTCAATGTCGGACCAAAGATTAGAGAAATGACAATCTTATTTATAATGTTCAAGTGATAGATCCATACCAGGGAGCGTTGCATTTCCTTTTACCCTCTCCTCCATTCAGTAACAATAATCCAAAATTAATTTTGTGTTTACGCATCATCATTTAAATATCACAATCATGATTTTATTATAGCTTCTAGAAACTGTTATCATCAATGCATGCTACGTCATAGCTTGGTACGTCATAACTTTCTACGTCACAGCTTGCTACGTCATTTCACCAAATTTGTCAGAACCTCCTTATCCCCCCCCCCCACACACACACACGACACAACTTGTTTGTTCAAACTCCCATTGAAACTAAAACGACGCGCGTATCGCGTGTAAGAGCTACACCACTCAATCTTATCACTGCCACTAGTTCACGTCACAGGCGGTGTATCCAGTCAGAAATGCTCTGTTTCACAAAACATCCCACTCCTCACTCGGGCTGGACTTATACCTTTCCTAAACGCTGGCCACTGAGACACCCGGCGTAAAGTTTCCAATTGGAGAGGAATGGATATGAAGAAAAAAATGCCAAAGCCTGATCAATATAGAGTCTACCTCGCAGTGAGGCGAAAGACCAGGACCTCGCAGCTACTCGTGTGAGTTTAGAAGGTCTCGTAGCGCCACTCGCAGCCCCGTACGTTCAACAGTGCCAAGACGGCGCCCTCGCTATCACGTCGCGGAGGTTGATCGGGGACGTCGAATCTGTAAGGATAGCTCACGTGTGGGTAAGGTTAACGACCACAGAAAACATGCATTGGGATATATATATATATATATGGGATAGGGTGATTTCATTAATAGAGGCTGAATGGGGTTAATTGGGTGTATAAGATTCGCACGAAAGAAAGATTCTCAGTTGACAGCGCGAGTGTGTTTAAGTTTTTAAAATAATAATAATAATAATAAATTGGTAATAAAACATTATCAATATTCTTTGCAGGTCCCCTTGAAAAGCAGTCATGACAGAGAATTATTGCTCTAATGTAAATGACATGCCTCACAGCTGGCGGTATACGTCGTTGTTTCATGTCAGATTGGACTCACAGCTTTGACAAACAAGGTTTCTCAAAACGCACTTTGGAAATCCCATATATACAGGTGTTACAAATAAGGACTCAGATAAGTGGAGATAATGACGGGATTGGCCTGATAGAATTTGTTCAATGCTGCTTCATGGCAGCGGTCAAGAACTCAAACCGTTTTCAAGGACTGGAGAACAACTTTAGATGAAAACAACAAATGGGCACACTGTCAGGACGGATATTTCCTTCAGGGTTTTTATAGAAGTGGATCGTTTCCTGGTTTGATCTATAACATAGATGACGGGAAATGTGCAAAGCCTGCAGATCACCCCAACTATTATGGGCATTGCTACAATGAAGATATTTCTCAATGTTTTGATCAAGAGGGACTCTGTAAGTGCCAGGATGAGTACTTTGTAGCCGGAATCTACCGAGGAGGAGGTAACAACCTACAATGTCTAGAGTCTAGATACACTGAGGTATTGTAAGATGGCCGGAATCTACCGAGGAGGCTGTAACAACCTACAAGATACACTGAGGTATTGTAAGATGGCCGGAATCTACCGAGGAGGCTGTAACAACCTACAATGTCTAGATACACTGAGGTATTGTAATATGGCCGGAATCTACCGAGGAGGCTGTAACAACCTACAATGTCTAGATACACGGAGGTATTGCAAGATGGGCGAAAAGTCTAAAGATCTGGATGAACTCTATAAGAGAAAAGACCCGCATGTATGGTGCATGTAGCTTACTTAGCACATTACTTTGGTTACGGCTGGTGCTCTGGATGCTGAACTCTCTGCGTAGGGGGAGATTTCAGCAGTCATGATGACACTTGGATAGCTGACCAAAGTCGAGGTTGTGAAGGATACAAACAAAACGAATGCCCTTCCATGACTTACAAATAACATAATCAACGCCCTTCCATGACTTACAAATAACATAATCAACGCCCTTCCATGTCTTACAAATAACATAATCAACGCCCTTCCATGACTTAGAAATAACATAATCAAGGCCTTGCCATGTCTTACAAATAACATAATCAACGCCTTGCCATAACTTACGGTGATTGAGTATTTTTACTAAACAACGTGAAACATGGGAAGCATGTAATAGAAGAGTTAGAACCAGAGATAATTGTTTCAGGAACATTTTTAATGCAGATGAAGCCTGACAAGAGTATTGAAAAGTCTGAAATGAACGTGAGAAATGAGAAACATGGTGGGGGTCGGACACTTCGACCCCGGACAGTACGACCCTGCCAGATCGACCAACAGGACGTTTCGACCCCAAGGTGTTTCGACCCCGTTGTATATACACCGTAAAAAAATTTAAGATATACATTTAAAAATTAATTTTGTGTATAAAATAAATCTACATAATATTATTATGCATTAAAATTTAAATAAAGTTTGAAATAGTTATTTGTAACGTTTAATTTTTGGTGTAAATGTATTTTATTTTAAAAGTATTTTAAGTACAATTAAATTAAAACAATAAAATCAAAACAATCTAAAATACCTGTATAAACAATCAACGCCCCCCTCCCCCGGGTCAGTGGGCCGCGGTAAAATTATCAAACTTTAACTGTTCCGCAGAGATAAAAAAAAGTTTGAGGACCACTGAAATGAAACACGATTAATTGGTTGAATAGATGATCTTTTAAAAACTTAGATAATGATAATCAAATAGACACAATATCACTAGACTTCTTAAAACCTTTTAACAAAGTTTACCCCTTTAGTTTGCTCAAAAAAACTTAGCTACTTTAGAATCTTGGGTGCCTTACATCATTTGATCCAAGACTTCCTTTTGGGTAGAGAGCAAACTGTAATAATTAATAGATCTAAATCAACACCATCAACGGTTAACGCGTGATTTCCATAAGTAGGTCCCCTGGTCTTTTAAATGGAAAAATGATTTACCCAAAAGCTCAAAGGCATCTCATCAGGAACAAAGTTAGGATATTTGATGATTGTATGAACCTATGCGGTCGCAGTGGGCCCGCACTTTCATAGGCCCCGCATATCTTAAATTTTGCTTATTATTCTTTTTTTCTTTTTTCTTTTTTAAAGTTCCATAACCTCTTTTTTTGAGGTCGTAGGGGGTTGTAATGTTTCCATTACAACCTTCTCGGGCTTGGTAGACACTGGCGGCGCCCACCCATCTCCAGGTCAGCGGAGGACTTTCTTAGCCTAAGTCATTTCACAACATTTTTATAGTAGCTTTAACGTGGGCTCGATCTCACGCCCTCAACTTTTGAGGCGAGCGCGCTATTGACTTCCTTACCCAGCCGCCTTTATTATCCTTACTAATTCCATATTCCTACCCAGACTGGGCCCCGCGCAATCCTTTTCGCCTAGTAAGCCACATAGGGCCCCGCAATAGTAAAGACCGGATCTGCCGTCATTGACTTACTGCAGACACATAATCACTTATCGCCCTTCTTTAACCTCATCAGCATTTGTTAGTGCATGCAACCCCTCACCCCACACTCATATACCCCATTCTCACCCACACATACATCCCTCACCCCACACTCATGTACCCCACTCCCACCCACACATACATGCGTCCCCCACACACTCAAATACCCCAGTCCCACCCACACATACATCCCTCCCCCACACACTCATGTACCCCGCTCCCACCCACACATACATCCCTCCCCCACACAGACCTATTCGTTGGCTTGACCAGAAATCGATGTCATTGGGTAGCCCCGTGGTCCAGATGGGACTCCTACAAGGAGATATCGGACCCATTTCCTTTCGCTCTCCGTTTCATTGGATTGCCAGGCCAGCGCGACATTTTAATCCGGCTAATCTGGACCAGCGGTGGGACGATGTGGCACGTCTGGTTAGTGACGTCCTGGGCCAGCTATCGGGACGTCTTGCAGGGGGTCATTAGAAGTGGTCGCTGTTTTTCTCTTTTGTTTTGGGGGTCTTTGAACCGACTCGAGAAAATGGTCATGAATGGATGAGTGACGTCACTGTAGATTTGTTGGATACGTCATTCACGTCAATCAGGTTCACTTGCCAAGGATGGATGACGTCACTGTAGGTTTGTTGGATACGCCATTCACGTCAATCAGGTTCGCAAGCCAAGGATGGGTGACGTCACTGTAGGTTTGTTAGATACGTCATTCACGTCAATCAGGTTCACTAGCCAAGGATGAATGATGTCACTGTAGGTTTGTTGGATACGTCATTCACGTCAATCAGGTTCACTAGCCAAGGATGGGTGACGTCACTGTAGGTTTGTTGGATACGTCATTCACGTCAATCAGGTTCACTAGCCAAGGATGGATGACGTCACTGTAGGTTTGTTGGATACGCCATTCACGTCAATCAGGTTCGCAAGCCAAGGATGGGTGACGTCACTGTAGGTTTGTTAGATACGTCATTCACGTCAATCAGGTTCACTAGCCAAGGATGGATGATGTCACTGTAGGTTTGTTGGATACGCCATTCACGTCAATCAGGTTCGCAAGCCAAGGATGGGTGACGTCACTGTAGGTTTGTTAGATACGTCATTCACGTCAATCAGGTTCACTAGCCAAGGATGGGTGACGTGAATGTAGGTTTGTTGGATACGTCATTCACGTCAATCAGGTTCACTAGCCAAGGATGGGTGACGTCACTGTATATCTGTTGGATACGTCATTCACGTCAATCAGGTTCGCTTGCCAAGGATGGGTGACGTGACTGTAGGTTTGTTGGATACGTCATTCACGTCAATCAGGTCCACTTGCCAAGGATGGATGACGTCACTGTAGGTTTGTTGGATACTTCATTCACGTCAATCAGGTTCACTAGCCAAGGATGGGTGACGTCATTGTAGGTTTGTTGGATACGTCATTCGTGTCAATCAGGTTTGCAAGCCAAAGATGGGTAACGTCACTGTAGATTTGTTGAAAACGTCATTCACGTCAATCAGGTCCACTTGCCAAGGATGGGTGACGTCACTGTAGATTTGTTGGATACGTCATTCACGTCAATCAGGTCCACTTGCCAAGGATGGGTGATGTCACTGTAGGTTTGTTGGATACGTCATTCACGTCAATCAGCTCCACTTGCCAAGGATGGGTGACGTCACTGTAGGTTTTTTTGGATACGTCATTCACGTCAATCAGGTTCCCTTGCCAAGGATGGGTGACGTCACAGTAGATTTGGTTCATTCACGTCAATCAGGTTCGCAAGCCAAGGATGGGTGACGTCACGGTAGGTATGTTGTTTACACCAATCACTCTCGATGACGTTCGTCTGCCACGAATAAGTCGTAAACGCTTGATCTATATCTGGGAACATGTTTACATTGAAGGCATCTCCAATAATTCACGAATCAATAGATTAATGTTTAGGAATACATGAAGTTTTTTTAAAAATTCTATAATAGTACTTTGTGCATAACCATTTAAAACACGTTGATTAAAAGTCATCCATCGGATGCTTTCCTCCACCATGTACCTGCAGTCCCCACTCCTATTGGGGACGATGTGGTTCAGTTAGTTATTTTAACTTTTAACATCACGACATGTCTCATTGGCCATAAAACTAAAACATGTATTTCACAGACTCGTCAAATACAGCGGTACCTCTAGGAGCGAATGCTTCAAGATACCAAAGATCCAAGATCCGAAAGGCCACAGAAAGAAATTTATTTCCCTAGATATGAAAGAAAATCCAAGATACGAAAGGCCACTGGAATTTTTTTTCAAAGATATGAAAAAAAAAACATTTTAAAAAACCGTATAGCTGATAACACTGGAAATAACGTGAAGTCGTTCAATGTGCCACAAAAAGTTCTGCTCTCCTATTGGACGATTCCAGCCCTATTGCTGCCATGTATGCTTTATATACTATATAGTTCGTTTGCTGTTGGTGTCCTTATTCGTAAATAATTTCATGAATTTTTTTATGACCATGACTTCAAAGAAATTAATAATTAATCGCCTAACTCGAAAGGTAAATGTTAACATTTATATACGTTATTTTCATTAATTTGATTCCGTTTTCATTAGTTTTTACATGTAAATCTTTGTTCGAGATACGAAAGTTCCAAGATACGAAAGCCACTCCGGAACGGATTAGTTTCGTATCTCTAGGTACCACTGTATTGGATGAAAGCGCGAACACCAACAATATAATACACATATGATCACATCATGTGTGTTATGAGACTGTCAGGTGTGCACGGCGTACATAGCAACTATGTTATTACAATTAAATAAGGCTTTTTGCCGATAAGTTCTTTGTTCTGTGACGTCAAGCCTATACGCAACCTGTTTTAATAACGTCTTGGGGGCCGTCCATAAACTACGTCACGCTCCAGAGTGTGAGTTTGTGACAGGGGAGGTGGTCCGTCCATGTGTGACGTCAGGGTGTTTTATTTTAAATTTTAATTATTTTGTTAATAAAAAAATATTTTTGTTCGAGAGTGTGACGTACTTTTGGGGGGGGGGGGGGGGTCCCAAGATTTGTGAGAGTTAAATGCAGAAGGGACCGGGGGTGTAAAATGGTCAAAAATAGCGTGACGTACTCTATGGATGGCTCCTTGTTAGGCATATACACACCCTGTTTTAATAAACATACATATGTATTTAGTATTTATCTAAAAACCCGAAAGCAGTCTAACCCATATGACAGTATAGTTAGCCAAGTTGGGCGGCGCAGAAACAAAATGTAAGGGAAAATACCACGAAAATACATTCAATTTGAAACCCTATTAAACGCTATTTATTGTGGTGGCTGGAGAAAGTATCAGCTTAAAGCAAAAAAAACAAAACAAAAAACATGACCATGTTACTCCGCTACTTCATTCACTTCATTGGCTACCCATACAAGCCCGCATTGATTACAAACTGGCTGTTCTGTGTCACAACTTCATTTCCGACTCATGCCCTTCCTATCTTACTGAACTTTTGTCGGTCTACTCACCAAGTCGTCAGCTACGCTCTTCTGCAGATACACGCATTCTCTGTGTTCCTAATTCAAGAACTAAAACATTTGGCGAAAGGTCATTCTCTTTTTGTGCAGCCAAACAATGGAATTTTCTTCCATTACACATCCGTAGTATTTCAACTGCTAAGTCCTTCAAGACTGCAATTAAAACACATCTTTTCAAACTTTATTTTGAAAATTATTGAAAAAACATTTCTTTTAATGATTAACGTAGCTGATGTACTACGCATTGTCATTTATGTAGTTAGTATGATATGAATGTTTCTTTAATTAATATATGTAGTGTTATCTCCATGTAAAGCGTTGTGAGCCTGGCTCCTGGCTGGGATATAGCGCTATATAAATTATCATTTTTTAATTATTATTATTAAAGAATCTTGGACTGACACCCCCCCCCCCCC
>MUZC01000269.1:2038766-2055371 GCA_002072015.1 Radix auricularia | reverse complement strand
CCCCCCCCCCCCCCCACAGACCCTGAAAAAAACCCTTGTAAACACATTTACATTTTGTTTTGAAAAGCTGCACCCAATGTTTTTTTTCAAGTATTTTGTTTTGTGGTAAAAGAGACGGACAAACGATTGGTAGTTTTATTTCAAGATAGGAGCAAGGACAAAAAGACACACATCAGCAAGAGATTTCTTCATCAAACACACATACAAATCTAAGAGTTTAGAAAAAAAAAAGCTGAGTGTTGTCAATGTCATGACTACAAGCGGTGGTTGAAGTGTTGAAACTGACAAAAAGTGGGAGGGTGAAGTGTTGAAACTGGCCACGGTGAGAGGGTGAAATGTTGAAACTGACCATAGTGGGAGGTTGAAATGTTGTTACTGACCTCAAGTGGTGGTTGTAGAGTTAAACTGACCACAGTGGAGGGTGAAGTGCACATGTGGAAACTGACCACAGTGGGAGGGTGAAGTGTTGAAATTGACCCCAGTGGGAGGGTGAAGTGTTGAAACTGACCCCAGTGGGAGGGTGAAGTGTTGAAACTGACCCCAGTGGGAGGGTGAAGTGTTGAAACTGATCACAGTGGGAGGGTGAAGTGTTGAAACTGACCACAGTGGGAGGATGAAGTGTTGAAACTGACCACAGTGGGAGGATGAAGTGTTGAAACTGACCACAGTGGGAGGATGAAGTGTTCAAATTGTTTGTAAGTTGTTCAATGAGAGAAGTTCAGAAAGCAGACGCACGTGAATGACACATGAATGACACAAACTTTGCTGTATCAATATCATACGAATGGTCATTACAATATTACACTATGGTAAATATGTCATAAATATTTTTACATCTTTAAACAATGTAAAAGTATGGACATCTATAGACTAGTTCTTGCTGTCTTTAACTCCATACAAAAATGCGGGTTCTTTGTAGATGTCATTTGTTAGTTACAGAACAGTTTCTCAGAACATCAAAATCTGGTTAGCAAATCGAATATCTAAATTTGTAGCATTACTCATGTATGTTAAAGTGAGCTGATATTAACGTTTGATTGCGCAAGTGATAAAAGTAACGTCTTATAAACAAGTGATAAGAGTAACTCTTATAAACAAGTTATAAGGGTAACGTCTTATAAACAAGTGATAAGAGTAACGTCTTATAAACAAGTGATAAGAGTAACGTCTTGTAAACAAGTGATAAGAGTATCATCTTATAAACAAGTGATAAGAGTAACGTCTTATAAACAAGACAGCAGATTTCAAACGAAACTCAAACATTTCAACCATATGAGATAAGGTAAAGTGAAATGCTGAACTCTGGTGGCTTCATGGGGAATAACCAAATGATTACAGTCTAATGGCTAGGCTATAGAGTATTTCCTCTTGATTCAAATATCGGTATATTTATTGGGGCTAACATTTTAATGTTCAATATGTTCATCTTTTCATTTTCACCCTTCACATTTATTATAAATTCATAGATAATTTTCGTATTCTTTCAAAGTTTATTTGAGTTTTCATATTACAAACAGGGATGCTCATTTGACCTAGGTCTCATATAACGATAATTCAAATCTTTCAAAGTTTTCCCTAAATACCTTTCCAAAACCATTTCTGAATTCAGGAGGTTTTGGTCATTTAAAAAGGGAAATCCTATTATTTTATGATGCATGCAATATGTTGGACTGTTTATTATTATTTATAAGAAATGTACTTTGTAGCGACTTGTTTGAAATATGTGGCACAAAAAAAGGTGGGACACATGAAAATAATAGTTCAATTAACTACAGTTCATGAGGGATGCGACCTGGGATTAAGTAGGTGCTAAATGTTACTTCTATCAAACTTGTGCTAATTGTTACTTCTAACAAACTTGTGCTAATTGTTACTTCTATCAAACTTGTGCTAATTGTTACTTCTAACAAACTTGTGCTAATGTTACTTCTAACAAACTTGTGTTAATTGCTACTTCTATCAAACTTGTGCTGATTGTTACTTCTATCAAACTTGTCTTAATTGTTACTTCTATCAAACTTAGTTGTAGTGGTATCAGAATGTATACTTGGTCCAATCCAAAAACTAGTCAGTTGGACTTCACGCACTGTCACCTTTATTCGTGGCCAGTATCTTTCTGGTTGTTGAGATCAAAGACGTAAAACGGTTACAAATGGAAGGTCAGTTACATTTGAAATTTCAGATTTTCTGGCTGCATATCAACAAAAATGCATTCAAATGTGAAGGGGACTTAAGCAATTTCAGATTAGACTGGCGCCTACCCAACATGAACAAAACTTGAGTTTTTATATTTAAAAAAAAAAAAAAAAAAAGAAGTTTCTTAAATGTTGAAAAGATCTTTCCAATAATCTTTCTAATATTTAGAATATTCGATGTTCTCTGGCATCATTTTGTGAAAACACTAAAGTTTCAGTTATTAACTGAGTGACTCTGAATGAGGCGACGGACACGCCGTTCCAAATGACATATATAAGAGACTTAACTTGTACCAATTACAGCCCTGTATTCTGTATGAGACGCGTTTTAAAAACATGAATCAGATTTTTAAAAAAATTAACACCTGAATTTCACGTCCCTGCCATAATAATTGACATTACAGTTTGGTTTAAAAACGAAATTTATACCTGCAACCTACGCATGTAATGTTACACAAAGAAATGTTTGTAAGTATATTCAGTATTGAGGAGACAACTTAGATTAGATCTTGAGGAATTAACAAGTTTTGTAAAGAGAGACAACTCCGACATTTTCAAGTACAGATTGTATTTCATAATATCCTCCCTTATATTTTATATTTACAAGACGCTGCCTTTATTACGGAGATGATTAATTTCCCTACGGAAGGCGGTGGACAAAGAGGACGGGGTATTTTTATAATGAATTTGTTTGAAGCCATTCGGTCGTGTTTTCAACTGAAAAACTTAAACTGAAAAAATAATTAGCTGATGTAACAGGGATCATGAGAGTGTGGTCGTGTAATAGGGGTCGTTCAATAAGGTCATGTAATTGGGGTCACGTAATAGGGGTCACGCGATAGGGGTCTAGCTAGATCAGTGCTTCTCAAAGTGGTGGTCCACAAACCGGTGCCGGTCCGTTGACCATCAGCTGCCGGTCCGCGGAATTTATTGGTAAAATAACAATAAATCTATTGATAAGCCGCAAGTTTTAATTAAGTTCGAGAACCATTAACGGAATGTATTAGATTGTAATACCGCATCGTTTGATATCATTATATAATGTCATAAGTATGACTCATGATGACTTGAAGGAAGAGATTTCTGTTCTACTTAATAACCAACTAATGCAACTAGTTCTGAAATATTTAAGGCTTTAAGGCCATTCACGATTGCATTGTTGGCAAATATCAGATAGAATTTATATATGTAAGTATGGCGCAGTGGTCATGTCTGGGTGGTACTGTGGTCATGTCTGGGTGGTGTTGTGGTCATGTCTGGGTGGTGCTGTGGTCATGTCTGGGTGGTGTTGTGGTCATGTCTGGGTGGTACTGTGGTCATGTCTGGGTGGTACTGTGGTCATGTCTGGGTGGTACTGTGGTCATGTCTGGTTGGTACTGTGGTCATGTCTTGGTGGTACTGTGGTCATGTCAGGGTGGTACTGTGGTCATGTCTGGGTGGTACTGTGGTCATGTCTGGGTGGTACTGTGGTCATGTCTGGGTGGTACTGTGGTCATGTCTGGTTGGTACTGTGGTCATGTCTGGTTGGTACTGTGGTCATGTCTGGGTGGTACTGTGGTCATGTCTGGGTTGTACTGTGGTCATATCTAGGTGGCCTTGTGGTCATATCAGGGTGGTACTGTGGTCATGTCTTGGTGGTACTGTGGTCATGATTGGGTGGTACTGTGGTCATGTCTGGGTGGTACTGTGGTCATATCTAGGTGGCCTTGTGGTCATGTCTGGGTGGTACTGTGGTCATGTCTGGGTGGTACTGTGGTCATGTCTGGTTGGTACTGTGGTCATGTCTGAGTGGTACTGTGGTCATGTCTGGTTGGTACTGTGGTCATGTCTGGGTGGTACTGTGGTCATGTCTGGTTGGTACTGTGGTCATGTCTGGGTGGTACTGTGGTCATGTCTGGGTGGTACTGTGGTCATATCTAGGTGGCCTTGTGGTCATATATGGGTGGTACTGTGGTCATGTCTGGGTGGTACTGTGGTCATGTCTGGGTGGTACTGTGGTCATATACGGGTGGTACTGTGGTCATGTCTGGTTGGTACTGTGGTCATGTCTGGTTGGTACTGTGGTCATGTCTGGGTTGTACTGTGGTCATGTCTGGTTGGTACTGTGGTCATGTCTGGGTTGTACTGTGGTCATGTCTGGGTGGTACTGTGGTCATGTCTGGGTGGTACTGTGGTCATATCTGGGTGGTACTGTGGTCATATATGGGTGGTACTGTGGTCATGTCTGGGGTGTACTGTGGTCATGTCTGGGTTGTACTGTGGTCATGTCTGGGTTGTACTGTGGTCATGTCTGGGTGGTACTGTGGTCATATATGGGTGGTACTGTGGTCATGTCTGGGTGGTACTGTGGTCATGTCTGGTTGGTACTGTGGTCATGTCTGGGTTGTACTGTGGTCATATCATGTCTGGGTGGTACTGTGGTCATGTCTGGGTGGCACTGTGGTCATGTCTGGGTGGTACTGTGGTCATATCATGTCTGGGTGGTACTGTGGTCATGTCTGGGTGGCACTGTGGTCATGTCATGTCTGGGTGGTACTGTGGTCATGTCTGGGTTGTACTGTGGTCATGTCTGGGTGGTAATGTGGTCATGTCTGGGTGGTACTGTGGTCATGTCTGGTTGGTACTGTGGTCATATCTAGGTGGCCTTGTGGTCATATCAGGGTGGTACTGTGGTCATGTCTGGGTGGTACTGTGGTCATGTCTGGGTGGTACTGTGGTCATGTCTGGGTGGTACTGTGGTCATGTCTGGGTGGCTCTGTGGTCATGTCTGGGTGGTACTGTGGTCATGTCTGGGTGGTACTGTGGTCATATCTAGGTGGCCTTGTGGTCATGTCTGGGTGGTACTGTGGTCATATCTGGGTGGTACTGTGGTCATGTCTGGGTGGCTCTGTGGTCATGTCTTGGTGGTACTGTGGTCATATCTGGGTGGTACTGTGGTCATGTCTGGGTGGTACTGTGGTCATGTCTGGGTGGTACTCTGGTCATGTCTGGGTGGCTCTGTGGTCATGTCTTGGTGGTATTCTGGAGTTGTCAACAAGATTATATAATTAGTGCCAGAATGCAAGTTAACCCACTGTTTTATTCACTGTGAAAGTTTAGCCACCAAGTAAATGTCAACAGAACTAAACAGCGTGGATCAGCGAAGTAGTATAATATTTTGAACTATGTCAAGACAAATGTATGCTGATGTGCATGTGTTGTTTCGAGAAAAAGTTCTGTCAAGAATTTTTGAATTGCGAAGAGAGCTCGACCAGTTTCTACAGGGGAAAAACCCAGATTGGTCTCGACTGTTTCGAAATGTTAATTGGACAGCCAAGTTGGCTTATTTGGCTGATAACACTGATATCTTTGGAATTTTTAATGAGGTAAATATCTTTATGCAAGGAAGGATGGCTTCATTATTTACAATGGCAGAAAATATTGATGAACAGAAACGCAAACTAGCAGCATGGAACTGTCGAGTTTAAGCAGATTGTTTAGATATGTTTCACAATTTAGCAGCAACTGTCGATAGAGAAGAAGAAAAGCCTTATGAGCCATCTTTACAAAAAGTCATCATTGATCATTGAGCATTTGACAAAATTATTTTGACAGTTTTGAGTTCTACGTTCCAACAAAAGATGACACACAGAAAGGTAATGGGTGGAAAAACAATCTATTTATTACTTCGAAGGTTGACATGTCTGTAACTTGAAGTTAACTTGATGTAGTTAGCTGCAGATGAAGTTATAAAAATGAATTTCAGAATTTTGACCTCTCTTGTATCCTTTTGAATTTACTTGCCGAAATTGCTCTCAAGGCTCCTTTTTCATTTCCTTACCTATGTGGGACTGGTTTTTCAACAATGAGCTTTATTAAGACAAAATACAGGTACAGTATCGATGTTTGTTCTCCATAGCGAGTAGCATTGTCCTCAACTTTTGACGTTCTCTTTAATAAAAACTTAGACTTAAGTCAGGATGTAAATTTATTTAAGTACTATCAATTTAAAAACTGTTGAAACAAAAACGATGGCTGCCATTATCAACACATTTTTATTAAAACATGAAGACGATTGTAAATGAGAATTAAGTTATGAAGGCTTAAGTTTATTCTTTTTTTTTTAAATGTTCGATGACATGTAGAAAAGTCTGGCATAAAACACGTCGAATTAATGCTTAGTCTTGAAGAGCTTTAGACAATTTGGGGCGCATTTTGTTATCACGTCAGTGTAGGAAAATAGTGCACCAGTCCGTGGTGCAATGGGAAAATTTTCTGCCGGTCCGTCATACGAAAATGTTTGAGAAGCACTGGTTTAGATGACATGATATTCGCCAGGAATTACCCAATAATCTGATTTTTAAATCCATGTTACTTGATTCAACATTGATAATTTACTGAATGCACTTAAAAATTCGACCAGTCGGTGATTTACCAAGTTTTCTCTAACGACCAGTGGGGCATCAAGATGTCACTGCAGCCAGGCGATGGTCATTCCATGTTTTCACCACATTCTTTAAACTTTAATTTTATAAACACTTCAGCCTTTGTTCATAATCATTTTACAAATGTTGCTTGTTTCCTTCTTTATATTAATAATAATTTCATTTTCTTTTTTGATGTCAAGTAATGCATGAACATTTCTAGTTGGCCAAGGTATGTTGTTCATCGCAAAATTTTCTTGCTGAAAGTAAATATTAATATTCTACAATTTTGTCAAAGTATATTATTTAGTAGTGTCAATAAAATAACATTAAACCGTTTTTGAGATTCGCTGAAAAGTTTCTGTACATACAGCTATATCTTTTCGTCCATCCAGCTAGCCCCAAAAAGTTTGGGTGGAACAATGTCCGCTTGGTTGATCATCCCTGAACACAATTACGTGTTTAGATGAGCGACCACAATTCAGTGGATGTCGGGGCGAGGTGACGTCAGTGAGAAAACTTAATCACATTTTCTCTGTCTCGGGGATTATGTGGGGATTATGTGAGGATTATGTAAGTCTTTGAGTTGACACTTTCCATTTCGGTATTATTGATCCACATGTTACTGACACGGGCGTCCATTCACGGGAACAACTCACCTCGTGTTATCATGTTACTGACACGGGCGTCCATTCACGGGAACAACTCACCTCGTGTTATCATGTTACTGACCCTGTGGCTATGGCTAGTTGGAGTTCAAATCATTGGACAGTAATGTTCACGTCATTGAAATGATTTAAAGAAGTAGTAGTGTATTTCTCCTATAGACTATATTTAGATACTGGCTCTGTCCAATCTCCTGATTGATCCACGGACCTCATGGTATCCCATGACCCGTGAGCCTTGACCAACTGTTATGAGTGTTAGAGCTCTTGTGTCACAAGTTTAGGCTCTGATATATGCAATTTTCGTAATTTAAATTTCTACTTTGAAATGTTCATACAATTGACAGTAATCTTGGAAGATTTTGTTAATTCACAGTAATCTGCATTCATCATAGATTAATGTAACTAAAATAACTTGCTTAGATTCCTTTTTTTATTTTAATTCATGCAATTACTCCACTGAGACTACACCACAGATACATAAACATTCGGATTTCTTGTGTGGACGACAAACGTCAATTTAAATGAAGTTCTTAATTTCTTACTATTTTGTATATTTATTTTTTTTAAATATAATTTTTTAAAAAAAAATTCTTAACTTAAAACTTTGAACTTTGACACACAACTTAAAACTCTAATATAAATGCTAAACGACACGAAAAATACCACGTATAAACGTAAGACGCAATAATCTTTGCTATACAAGTAGTGTCTGAAGAAGGTTATTTAAAAGAAGACATTTATCAGGTGTATGTAAGAGCTTTTCCAAATAGTTGTTGTCATTCACATACACAACACGTCACTATTCGTTTACATTACACAAACAGCAGTTAAAAACACAGAATAATATATTTTTAAAAACCAAAAAGTGTATAATTGCAAACAAATAAAAAGGGACTATATAATAAATAAGAGATTATTTGGATTTTCAAATAACAAAATGTGGTCTCAGTACTGGTCATTCTCTTCTTCTTTTCCAAACTGATATTACTAGACACAGAAGCGTAGGAAAATAAACTCTGTTTTAAACATCTGGAAGAGACAAGTTGTGTTTGCTAACAAAGTATGGGCGTTAATCTCCACTCGACCCTTTCAACTCGTGTAACCTTTTACAACACTAGTTTCACAGATTTACAAGCTCGCAAATTCGAGAGAAAGAGAGAGAGAGTGTGTGATAGAGAGAGAGAGAGAGAGAGAGAGAGAGAGAGAGAGCTAGAGAAAGAGAGAGCGAGAGAAAGAGAGAGAGAGGGGAGAATGGGAGGAAATATTTGGAAAAAGCAATACCAGGACAACGTGCAGTACACGGTGCTAGATTTGGGGCGATAGAGAAAGAAAGTCAGTGCGAATGATTGAGTGAGAGAGGAGAAAGATCGAGTCTGTGATCGTGACACTGGGTGGTGAGAGAGGAATGGAGCTAGAGAAATAGGAGAGACTTTAGCCGTATGTATGTGGAGGTAGAGGGTTAGTGAGTTGTTGTAGGCAAATGTCAAAGTTGTGAGCGTAGCGGTGATAGGGTGGCGTAGTGGTGACAGGGCGCCGTAGTTGTGACAGGGTGACGTAGTTGTGACAGGGTGACGCAGTGGTGACAAGGTGACATAGTGGTGACAGGGCGACGTACCGGAAGATGGCTTTAGTGCCCCTCTGGAAACGGATGTTTATTTAATTTTTTTCTATAATTTGGTGACTTTACTTTTTTTTATTTTTTTAAAATTACGTTTATTTATCTCGTAACTTCACTTCAAGGTCAGTCAAGTGGTCCATTTAAATAAGTATGCTAAGGAGGACATCCACTTTATAGTTAAATGTTTGGTCATATATTTTAATTGCTTCAAATTTGGGGGCTACTTATTCCCAAATATAAAAAATATGATGGCATCTTAAATTGCTTGAGCGTTGCTTTTTAAAAATGATTTTTCAATCATTAAGTTTATCAATTTATTATTATTTGTACACTTATATGACGCAGTAACTTAGCCCGCGACTGGGCTCACCAGTCTTTCAGACATTTCCAACAACTTGAGTAAATAGTTTGCACTCTCAATCTTCCTAAACATAGTTACATACGCAAAATTACATACAAATGTCTAGGCATGGGCGTTTCTCGGTCATTAAGGTGAAAATCCAAACCAATATCACGACATGAGAAGCACTGAATCCTCCCGATTGACAACGTTACAAATAGATGGCCTAGATTTCTCGTATAAATAAAATTTCCGTTGACTGACAAGCTTTTTAGATGTAATTGTGTTTTGATAGATAAGGGAAGCCAGACAATGTTTCCAAGTACCGCTCGAAAAGGGGGGGGGGGGCTTTGTTGTAAATTAAATAATGGTTGGAATCATCAGATTTCAGTTGTAGGGCAGTTAAATTTGTTAACATTTTACAATGAATTTGTTTGAATTAGATACTAGAGAACATGAGTAGGTAACTACATTCCATAGCACGGTGTATCAGGGGGAGTCTTTACTTAAAATTGTGGATTTGGTTAATTCCATATGGAGTCAACGTACCAAATCTTTTTATGAGTCTATTTTCCATGTGGACTCTATCAATTTTACCTGACTGCAAAATCATTTTCCCGTTGTGGTTTTCACTGTTACTTTAGATACTTCAACTTCCTCCTTTTTCTTATATTCTATGTCCGTGTTTATTTTTTGTTTTTCTTTTCTTTTCATTTTATCACATAGACTTTAATATGTTTTAATTTTAAGATATATGTAAGTAAATGTTATTGTACTGATGAAGGCATGAGCCGAAACGTTTACCATTACTTGTATTAGTTGATAACAAAGCTTTAATTTATTGTTTCCTTACACAAATAGTTTGTGTAATTAGTTTTTTTTATTAAAAAAGCTTTATAAAGTCCTATTCTGTATGATATACATTTAACATAGGACAGTAGAATAAATGAAGGCAGCCTGTCGACAAACTACGGTTTGAAAAGGCACCATGATATGTTATTGTTAGATGAAAGGTATAAACTCAGACCTAATAAAATACGGAGATCAATTTTAGTCCCAACCACTGATAGTCGACAATAGTATAAATACGTGCGTAAAAAGTCGACAACAGTGTAACCAGACAGGTGTAAGAAGTCAACAGTATGTAAACAACTAGGTGTAACAAGCCAACAAGTGTTGGGTGTAAAAAAATCAACAGTATGTAAACAGACCGGTGTAAGAAGACATGAACACTTCTACGCAAGTCGATGGGGGTATCCAGAAAAATGAAAAACTTGTTCAGGAAATGAAAGGGTGAGGGAAACTATTAAAAAAATTCTGAGGGCTGAATTCATGTTATCAATTTAAGATTAATTGGGCTTGTTTTTTTATAAATCCCCTGATATACCGAACGAGTTCAGAATGCTACAGTCTGTGTTTTATTCTAAGTGCGACCACAGTGTTACAAATTCAAAACACCAATCATTAATCATTTAAGTTTAATAATGGCTCCTAGATACGTCCTCATTCTACAAGATCAATGGGTCAAACCCGTAGCTGGACTTCCTAACCGTCATTACGTCATATCCCTTAACACCACGTCATAATCAAAGTGCGTTCAATATAACAAGCACCGTGCGCCTAATCAGCAAATTGAATTTTTATTACGAGAATGCCTGCTCTGAAGTGTGTTACGTCATGCCGTCTGCTGCAGGAGAAATCCTGTGTCCCGGGGAGTGACCGAGCGCCTACAACCTGTAGCAGTAAGACAATGCCCTAGTAATGAGTGCTGGTATTGTAGCAGTAAGCCAATGGCCTAGTAATGAGTGCTGGTATTGTAGCAGTAAGCCACTGCCCTAGTAATGAGTGCTGGTGATGTAGAAGTAAGTCAATGGCCTAGTAATGAGTGCTGGTATTGTAGCAGTAAGCCACTGCCCTAGTAATGAGTGCTGGTATTGTAGCAGTAAGCCACTGCCCTAGTAATGAGTGCTGGTATTGTAGCAGTAAGTCAATGGCCTAGTAATGAGTGCTGGTATTGTAGCAGTAAGTCAATGGCCTAGTAATGAGTGCTGGTATTGTAGCAGTAAGCCACTGCCCTAGTAATGAGTGCTGGTATTGTAGAAGTAAGCCACTGCCCTAGTAATAGGTGCTGGTATCGATCTGTCACCAGGCCAGTGAGAGGCCGAGCACCTACAACCTGTAGAAGTAAGCCACTGCCCTAGTAATGGGTGCTGGTATCGATCTGTCAACCAAGCCGGCGGGAAGACGTCCCCACAGCTGGAAGTAATCGCCTTTCAAACACGGCCTTCTGACAAATCATTTGCGGTTCATTTGAAGGCGAGTTTTCATGGGAGAACTCCATATCAGATAGAGATAGGGTCAGTGTGTATCGCTGGTCTAAATAAATCAACACATCAAACAAAATGACGTGTGTTGACAGAACTCTTGTTAAAAAACCTCCCCATTCCTCTTCCTGTATTTTAATAAATGATACAGTTAAATTACGCAGTATGCTATTAAATCTCTTTCTATGCTAAGCTATAAATAATAGGGGTTAAAAAAAAATTCTCTACTTTTTTTTTATTATTACTTTTTTTTTTTAAAAATGTTTAAATAATTTAATTAAATGTGGCATGTGGTCGAGTGCCATGCGCGCTGAGCTGGCGGACCGATGGTCTCGGGTTCGAATCTCCGAGAAGGTAGGGATTTGTTCCCGCGGCCAAGGCTGTGCCTGAGTTCACACAGCTCCGAATGGGTACCTAATTAGTTTGGGAAACAAAGTTTGCTCGGCATTGCGTGGAATCCACATAGCCCTGGCCTGTGAACGCTGCGTCACTTGCCAACTGATAGGCATGGTCTGTGAACGCAATAACCTTCTTTATAGATGAAGACAAGACAATATTTCCATTATACAGTATATAATATAATAATAAAACTTTTTTAAAAAAACCTCTTGATATTTAGCCCCCTGCAGTTAACAGTTTTTGTTGACGTGTATTGGCAGAATGATTGACAAGAAGATGTCCGTAGACAAAAGTTATCGCTAAACTTCGCGAGCGTCTAGTTAATTCTGGGCTATTGTAGAGTTATCTTGTTCGATGACACGCCAGTGATTAAACGCTTGAATTTTTAGGCGATTCAACGGTCATGTGAAGGATTGTTTCATTGTAAGCAGACGATTCAACGCTCATGTGAAAGATTGTTTCATTGTAAGCAGACGATTCAACGCTCATGTCGCTCATGTGAAAGATTGTTTCATTGTAAGCAGACGATTCAACGCTCATGTGAAAGATTGTTTCATTGTAAGCAGACGATTCAACGCCCCGGTGGAGTATTGTTTCATTGTAAGCAGACGATTCAACCCTCATGTGAAAGATTGTTTCATAGTAAGCAGACGACTCAACGCTCATGTGAAAGATTGTTTCATTGTAAGCAGACGATTCAACGCTCATGTGAAAGATTGTTTCATAGTAAGCAGACGACTCAACGCTCATGTGGAAGATTGTTTCATTGTAAGCAGACGATTCAACGCTCATGTGAAAGATTGTTTCATTGTAAGCAGACGATTCAACGCTCATGTGAAAGATTGTTTCATTGTAAGCAGACGATTCAACGCTCATATGAAAGATTGTTTCATTGTAAGCAGGCGATTCAACGCTCATGTGAAAGATTGTTTCATTGTAAGCAGACGATTCAACGCTCATGTGAAGGATTGTTTCATTGTAAGCAGACGATTCAACCCTCATGTGAAAGATTGTTTCATTTTAAGTAGGCGATTCAACGCTCATGTGAAAGATTGTTTCATTGTAAGCAGACGATTCAACGCTCATGTGAAAGATTGTTTCATTTTTAGCAGATGATTCAACATTTGTTAGCACGATGCTTTTCAACTTTATCGATTTCCAACAACGACAATCTCAAAATATCGGCTTCAGTTTGTCGATGTTTTTCTTCCTCGAGCATTTATTACATTTTTTACAGTACGTCCAGTTATCAACTGGGTATAAAAAGCGTTTGTTCTATCTCGGGCTGGTACTGATTAACAAGTCTTTTTCGATTAATCTGGAAAAAATTTAATCAATTAATCTCGATTTTTTTATATCTATATAACGCATTTAAAGGTCAAGTATTGATCTATATTTCGTAAAATCAGTTAAGTCGCGGTAATTACATCGCTCCCTAATTATGTGACATAACTCAGCAAATTCGTTCTGCTATGCAAGAAATAAGGATGAACAACTTTTTGTTTATCATGCACGACTAAATAGATCATGATCATACTAGGGAAAAAAATGTAAATTTTTAATCTTCTTCTTCTTCGTTCTCAATATTGAACATTGAGTTTTGCGTGCCACGAGTTTTGCGCCAATTGGCCCGTGGTCTCCGACTTCAGCCTGCTGTATTTTCTGGATTTGCTTCCATAGCCTTTGGTCAGCCAAGACCATCGGCAAGGCAGCAGTTTTTTTTTGGCAGTGATGCAGCGTTCACATGCCACGGCTAAGGGTTCCACGCATTACCCCGCCGCTTTTCGCCCATTTGGAGCTGGGTGGAACTCGGGGACGCCCTAGGCCCCGGGAACGAGTCCCTGGCTTCCCATGGATTCGAGCCCGTGACCATCGGAGCGCCAGTCGAGCGCGCTTGCCACTCGACCACCGCGGCCCCCAAATTATTAATAAGTTGGAGGAAAACATATACGAAATATTTTAATACGTTTTAATCGAATTCAAATTGATCAAAATTATTATAACTGATTAAAAAATTTAACGTTTAATCGATTATTTATCGTTAATTTTCGCAGCCCTAATTCTTTCACATAGTTTAAAGTTGAAGACACGAAGGAAACGTTGATGACAACATTTTAAGCGACGGATAGCAGACATGAAAAAAAATTCTTTACATGGTAACGGAGACTGTCACAATCACACCATAGAGACGTTTTTGTAAAAGTGTATGGGGGTGTTACAACGTTTATGTTGTTCGTCCGTCGAATCGACGAGGACCACTAGTCATCCGAGGGTTGCTGTTTATAGATGTGATGTGAACATCATTGACTATAAATAGCTACAAGTTTCAGCGTTTGGTATGGAAGTAATCTCCTCATCATAGCAAAGTCTCCTAACCAGCTGAATGTAAAATACTTTTAATTTTAATTGTACAAAATAATCAGAGAAAGAAACGTATTCTTCATTGCCATTCGTCTTTGTATCGCACTTGACGTGTTTAAAGACAGGATGTCCGGCGTACGCTGTCAATGCCCTCCATGAAACCAACTCAAGCGGTCAGACTTCCTCAAGTGGTCTGGACAAAGAGATAGAGACAAACGGAGACCAACCTGATCAACAATCCAAATAAACCGTCACCTCCAAGAAAAGACATTGGGATGGCTTCTCGGAACATAAAGCCGGTGGGGTTGGAAAGATGGAGGACGGGTCTCCAGCACTTCTACCAGCTATAAATAGACCAGCTGTCTCCGGTGACCGTACGGCGGCACCACCAATCGATGGAGTAGTTTCATCAACCGGGGTAGACAATGATAAAAAGACGCTTATTTTTCCGTCGTCGCTAGTGTCAATGCCGGCGATGGCCATGAAAGTTGTCTGATTTTATTGCCTTGAGCTGAGATAAGTGGCCATAGTGAAAGCGCTATACCAGATAGGAAGGGTTAGAAACACACCCGATTTACTTCAGCATTCGAGCGGCAACTGCTGTTGCAGTTAGGTTGAGGAACGACAAAAAATGACGATATTCTGTCTAACTACTACATGGTCAGCTGTTAAAGGTATAAAACATAGATAAGAAGGTTCACTATATATTTGTATATATTGTTCTGCGTCTAATTTGTAAGTCAGCAGGTTGTAGAAGATAAACCGACAAAGCGGTGGGACGAGGGGTAGCGCGCTCGACTGCTGTACCGATGGTCACAAGTTCGAATCCACACGAAGGTGAGGATTCGTTCCCGGGGCCTGAGGAGTCCCTGAGTCACCCAGCTCTGAATGGGTACCTAACTAGACAATAGTCAGGCGGCTGGTGTAATGGCGTGGAACCCCTATAGCCGTGGCCTGTGACCGCTGCATCACTTACCAACAGATCATCTCTCATGGTCTGTGGACGCAATTATCTTCTACATAGAAGGAGCGTCTGTATATCTAAGATATAAGCAGATAACAATAACGACAATAACAATAAACTTCTGCAGCACAACCTCGGCAAGGGATTGACACGACTCTTGTTCAGCCGAACTGTCAGCGAACTGTAACTAATATAGTTCGGTCTGCTCTAACGAACGTCATTGGCTTATAGATCTATAACACATTCCTAGCAACACCATACAATTGGATGTATACAACATTTAAACACAGTACAGATGGATGTATACAACATTTAAACACAGTACAGTTGGATGTATACAACATTTAAACACAGTACAGTTGGATGTATACAACATTTAAACACAGTGTAGTTGGATGTATACAATAATTAGACACGTTACAGTTTGATTTCTATATTTAGATCTCAGCAGTGTGCATTTAAAGACATCAAGTCTACCACAGATCCCGCCTAATTACTGGAGCCATTTCTGGATTTCAATAAGTTCTTGGAATGGCATAGAATAAACCAACAACAACAAAGCCGTTTATAATTCCCTTCCTATTCATTTGAATAATTAAAGAAAGGTGGGGGGAAAAGCAGAGACTTGGTTTATAAATTTGAAATTAAATGCAAAGTAGTTTAAGATATCAGTGAGCTATCAACATCCTTTTCGAGCTAGCACTTATAAAATAGTGATCTTCGCTTTCAAATAAGACTAGCTGTCTTCGCTAAAAAAATTAGACTAGAATCTTCACTTTCATATCAGATTACAGATCTTCAATTTCAAACCTGACTAGCGATCTCCGCTTTTAAATAAGACTCAAAATCTTCACTTTCATATTAGACTAGCGTAGATCTACTTCCTTACAACTTGGGCATAATTTTAAAAAAAAAAGGAATCACCCAAGACGCAATTAAAATACCGTGGAGGCAAAAGTTTAAAGTTAAACATTAAAGCATCTGGGTAATGTTCTCATTTCCTTGTAAGTTAAAATGCAAACCTGATGAAAAATGACTAATTCAGAAAACATAGAATGTCATGGCGCTGCTACAGGAAAAAAAACTTGGTTAATAAACCTCAGAGATCTAGCAACTGGTTAGCAGTCATAAAACTACCGGATGTTACATTTTTAAAAGATACGTTAAAGTTAAACAGAAGCTAAAATTGTAATACCTGAGTGGCAGGTTACTTGGGAATCAGTGGCGTAGCTAGAGCTTTTGCCGCCCGGGGCGGTCTTTAATATGCCGCCCTTTTAGGGGCCGCCCATAAATGACGTCACGCACCGTTCTTTTTTTTTCTTTTTTTTTTTTT
>MUZC01000269.1:1952077-2019747 GCA_002072015.1 Radix auricularia | reverse complement strand
TGACACTGGCAAATGCCGCGGTGACACGGGCCAGTCCCGTCGAGCTCCTGCGAGACGAGACTCTGCGCACAATCGAGGCCTATGGAGACAGCGTGGTAAAAGTCTTCACGGACGGCTCACGTTTAAGAGATGGCAAAAGTGGATACGGTGTGCTAATTCAATACCCCCAACCAGGACCTGACAGCGTTGAGCTGTCGGGACCGTGTGGATCTACGAACAGTAGTCACGAAGCCGAACTGGACGCGATCCACAGGGGTTTGAAGGAAGTGCGCCGTCGTCTAGCTAAGAGAAAGAATTTCCCGACTGTCGTGGTCTTCACCGATTCTCGGTTTTCGCTCGAAACCTTGAGTCGAAGCTCTCTGGAGGCCAAGATAGTAAGTGCCATTCTGGACACAGTAGGTGACATCCTGGCACGTGGCGGCAGAGTAGTCCTACAGTTCATGGCTGGACACTGCGGAACGGCCCAATCAGACAGGGTCGACGCACTGGCCAGGGCAGGCGCAGCTCAGCCCCAACCCGACAAGCCCTTGACCCAACTGGGGGTCAAGTCGTGGCTAAAAGACCATTTCCGAGAGAAATGGCTTGAGGGCTGGGCAAATGGGAATACGGCCAGAAAGGTATACCAGAAACTGCCGCGACCGAGCAAAAGCGATGCCTGGTGGAAACTTGATCGTAGTAGTCAGTCACTCATAACTAGAATGAGGACGGACCATTGTCCCACACGAAGCTACCTATACAAGTTTGACAACAGAAGGGAACTGGCCTGTCGATTGTGCGGCTGCCCGGAGGAGACAGTGGCCCACGTGCTAGAGTGTTGCCCCGAGTTGGACGGGGCTTTAGACGGTGAAGTTGCAAAACCTGCAGAGGACTACCTCTACGGCGATGCCCGAATGTTGAGGCTCGCCTGCGAAAAATTGAACCGGGTTTTAAGAGCCTAACAGCTCAACCCAACAGAGAATGAACATTCATTAGTTGCCTTGGCAATAAAAATAGATCTGAATTCTCTTGTCCAAGCTTTCACTCAACGAAGCAAACATTGTCAGACTCGTCACTATGAGCAAAGTCATTACAACACGTGGAAATCTCATCCAACAGACAGAAATAGAAACACACAGTAGAAAGCTTCAGCTAGCCAGCGGCACACAAAGTAGAAAACCAAGTAGTTAGAGAAGTCTAATAGACACGATAGACGGGCAAGTCTATCAGAGGTCAAATGTCTGTCGGCCAGTGTATCAGTATTCAAATGTATCTTAGGGGCAGAATATCAGTGATCAAATTTATCTTAGGGGCAGAATATCAGTGATCAAATCCATCTAAGGGGCAGTATATCAGTGATCAAATCCATCTTAGGGGCAGTATATCAGTGATCAAATCCATGTTAGGGGCAGTATATCAGTGATTAAATCAATCTTAGGGGCAGTATATCAGTGATCAAATCCATCTTAGGGGCAGTATATCAGTGATCAAATCTATTTTAGGGGCAGTATATCAGTGATCAAATCTACCTTAGGAGCCGTATATCAGTGATCGAATCTATCTTAGGGGCATGGGAGTATATCAGTGATCAAATCCATCTTAGGGGCCGTATATCAGTGATCAAATTCATCTTAGGGGATGTACATCAGAGACGAGGAGTATATTTCAGCCAATATACAAGTAATCAGATCTATCTCTCATCAATAAAGATAATTGATTTAATCTTCG
The DNA here is from genome assembly GCA_002072015.1 of Radix auricularia. Lineage (NCBI taxonomy): Eukaryota > Metazoa > Mollusca > Gastropoda > Lymnaeidae > Radix > Radix auricularia. The sequence continues at coordinate 2,018,043 of MUZC01000269.1, read as the reverse complement.
TCCCGTCAAATAAGACATGTTTCCCTATGATCAGTTCTGACAACAGTCTCTGATCAAAGTTATCCATTGTTAAATAAATGAGTGATAACACTGTTTACATAATCTATTGTTGACCGGACCTTCCGGTAATAAATGAACAATAGAACGTTTAATGTCACTTTACCTAGCAATGATATCAGTAAATAATGTGTTGAATCGTTCGATTATTTCTATTGTCATAGATCAATCAATCCAGCTCTAAACATTTTATGATCCCTAAACTTGTGCGTCTTTTTACAGCGCTCACGTTATGTTTTTTCAGATGCTTCATTATTGATTTTTCTCCCCTCCTCCTCTCTTTTTTCTAAAATCTAAATCATTTGTCTTTGTCTCCTCACCTTACCCGCCCCCTCCCATTCCATTTGCCTCACTTCTCTCATTCGCACACACACACACAAATACATACACACATTCTCTCAGCCTTACATATCCTTTCCGTTTCGTCTTGTTTGTGTGTCTCCTCCTGAGATCTCTCGTCATTACAGTCATCTCTGTCTCTCTCATTCAATCACAGACACACCCCCCACACACACACTCACACACACACGCCACTTCTCTGTTGTCCGAGTGGTGTCCATTGTGTGTAGGTAAGTGATGAAGACAGTCCATTACCCACGGATTGCTGGACCTGGCAGCCGTGTCAGCTAGTCCGTTGGCGGGTATTGAGAGCTGCGACTACAGAAAACATTGAAGAGCTGATAAATGGAGCGGGTACTGAGTCCAACGTTCTCAGATCGTGGGGGAGGGGGATCGCTAAGACGTCAGGGTACGGCCCATTATTTGTTTACCGTTTCCTCCACTAAAGCTTTTAAAAGGTTGATCCAATCAACATACTCGGTTTTTAAAAAAAAAAAACGAAAGAAAACAAACTTTAAATCCATACTAATCATTCTCAATATGATTATAAGGTTTTGCTTTAACTTTAATTAGTCATTTGATGAAATGTTTTCCAAGAATATAAGGGATGGGTGGGGTAGGGAACTCCACCATTAAAGTCATCGCTATAGAGTACATAATATCTTTCCTTTCCCACTATAGACTTTGGACAGTTGTTGAGTGAATAGAATCGTCAAGCCGGCTCAATTTTGAAAGGATAAAACATCTCATGAAAGAAAACAAAACGTCTCACATCAGTGTTCCACTTGCTTTTCTTTCGTGTCTTATTCACCATGGCCACATTGATATGAATACAGTCAAGGATATCGAGTGATAAAAACAATTCTGATATTGAATTGTACAAACGTACGTTAACTCATTCCAAATTTCTCTAACAATATTCCGTGTTCTCAGTTTAGTGCATCCAGATGTATCCATGGGAAACCATTGTTAACAACATGTTTAAATATCCCACATGTTTCCATGGCACACCATTGTTAACCACATGTTTAAATATCAATGTTGTTTTGTTCAAAGTTTGCTATTAGACTTCGTCTTTAACGTTGGGGTGGGGGCTGTAAACATCAGTTGGTACTGAGGGGGACATATCTGGGAGTAACACGTGGAATATCTTTCTTGCATACCTGGGATAACACGCAGAATATCTTTCTTACATACCTGGAGTAACACGTGGAATATCTTTCTTACATACCTGGGATTTACACGTGGAATATCTTTCTTACATATCTGGGAGTCACACGTGGGATATCTTTCTTACATAACTGGGGTAACACGTGGAATATCTTTCTTACATACCTGGGGTAACACGTGGAATATCTTTCTTACATACCTGGAGTTACACGTGGAATATCTTTCTTACATACCTGGGATAACATGTGGTATATCTTTCTTACATACTTGAAAGCTATATGTGTAATATTTTTCTGAACTAGCATAGAGTATCTGGACTTATAAAAAATGCACATATATCAAATAGCTTTGGGACTTATCTAGTCTAAATCTGCCAGTGATTTTCAAAAAGAAGTTTTTAAAAGCAGATATCATTGCTGGAGATCACGAGTCAACATAACAAAATGCTGACTGCCAACTATACTCAGGGCAGCGTTAAGGCATGGTACTATAGCACTAGACTTTTTGCAGTAAAAAATAAAAACAATTTTTATATAATGTACTTCCTGGGAGTTGGGAGGACAATAACATAAGGCAAAACTAGACCTAACCCATGAATAAGTGTTTATGGCTGAGACATATGAGATTCGTCAGTTGATCGCCTACGATAGCACTTACAGAAACATAATGTATTCTGTTGTGGTCACCTTTTTAAATAAAATAATAATTAGTAAATGCTTTTACATTGCACTACGCCGAAATTTTTTTTTTAATTTTTACCTTTAACTAGTAATAATTTCTTCATTCAGAACGCTTGACCTTCGCTGAATAATGTTTTAAGTTTTCAGATGAATAAAAAATTTAGAAAAATTCATATGATAAGCCATGTTTTCTGACTCTAAAATTTTATGTGTGTGAATTGACTGACAATGACCAAATAGTGAATGGTTCGTTCAATGACATTGGCTTCTGATTTCTGCTGATAAAGTCAACTTTCAACCAATATTCCCTCTAACGATTGTTAGTCCAGTCCGAGTGCAAAAAAAAACAACAAACAAACTTAATTGTTCATAATGGATCATAACATTAAATATAAAAAGAGTAGCTACAGTTAAATAAGAACACTTTTGTCTAAGTGTTTTCAAAAGACCTTAATTTAAAATGAGAGCCATTCTTCCGCATAATCACATTCTTTTTGTTCTTTATTATTTCACAATCTGTTAAAAGCGTTCAAAAAATTGATGCATAGTTAATGAGTGGTGGGAATGCGACACCGAGTCCCTTCCCTAACTCCATCTAGAGGTGAAGCTTCTAATGGGTTTGATCAAACTATTTTTTATACCGGAGGGGAATCCTAATGAAAACATCATTAAGTTTTGCTATCAGAATTCGTGGCTTTTATTGAGTGTTAATCAGGAGTGTTTCGCATTAACAGAAGAAATGTGGGTGACAATATAAACATTAGACTTGAGAACTGAGAGGTTGTGGCCCTAGGGGCGGGAGGATAGATGAAGTACGAGTTATGTTTGCTAACTATTCTATATTGTAACCGCTTACGGTATTCCTTCCAACCTGGAGTTAATCGTAAACCTTTACGTACTGGTACAAATACCAAACTTTAACGTCCTGGTACAAATACTAAACGTTAACGTCCGGGTACAAATACCAAACCTTTACGCCCTGGTACAAATACCAAATCTTAACGTCCTGGTACAAATACCAAACCTTTACGTCCTGGTACAAATACCAAACCTTTACGTCCTGGTACAAATACCAAACCTTTACGTCATGGTACAAATACAAAAATATTAAACATTGGTTTGGTTGAAATCAAGTTTTGATTTTCATATACTTTATGTGTTGTTTAAAACGGACAATATTTTCATATTTCTAACTTTTCTTACTAATGTGTTGGCTTACCTCAAAAAGAGCATCAAACGTGCCGAAATTTGAAAAGGACGATTAAAAAGTTGAATTTTCTTAAATGACCGCAAAAATAGAGGTAACAAAAAGTTTTTGTTTTTTTTAAACACGATTTTATAAGTGGACTAAAAAGAAGAAAATAAATTAAAACTTATAAGTTCAGTACTTTGATTTAATATGACTAAAAACGTGGAACGAGATACTAGAATCTAGATGCAATCAAAGAATTGAAATACAATCAAAGAATCGAGATACAATCAAAGAATCGAGATACGATCAAACAATCGAGATATAATCAAAGAATCGAGAGACAATCAAAGAATCCAAATACAGTCAAATAATACATATATAATCAAGAAATCTAGATACAATCAAAGAATCCAGATACAATCAAAGAATACAGATATAATCAAAGAATCCAGATATAATCAAAGAATCCATAAATGCATTCAAAGAATCCTGATGATCCTTTAATCTACATACAAAATTTAAAAAATAAAATAAATAAACAAACAAAAAACACTCGTCTTAAGTCGGTAACCATATTAATTACTTTTTATTATCGAATGGCTTTTGTAACAAGTTTTAAAACATTCTTGAAAGTTCAAACACAGGAAAACTTTTGCAGGTCGCATGTTGGTTTACCAATCAATTCAATCCGAATATTGATGGGGAGTTGCATACCAGAAAGAATATATTAAATATACAAAGGCAAGGGAAATCATTTAAGTTAGGGGCTAGTAAACCTAGGACAGAGATTGCTATTCAAGGGAAAGAGATTTGGAATTTGAGATCAAAGTGATCGCAGTGTTTTTCTAAGGAAAAGTGACAAAAATACATTGTTCGTGTGGGGCTGCGGTATTTTGCTTAAGACAGGGATGCCCAAAGTCCGGCCCGCGGGCCAAAACCGGCCGCGAAGCAATTCTTACTGGTCCGCGACCTCATCGGAAATAATTAATTAACTAACGTATTATTTTTTAGCAACATTAAATATAAAAAAGTCGACAAGTTTTACAGTTTTGATAACGTCCAAGGATGGCAAAAGTCGATAACATTGTATTGTTTACCAATTACTAGACTTCAGTCTTAAAGACTGACAAGGGGAATAAATGTATTTGGTTCTGTTTGTTCTGCTGTCTGTGACGTTAAATAACCAAGTAAACGATATATTTATTTATTGCTGATGGCTATCGCCATGACTCGTGAGCACAGTTGACTAGCAAAACTTGTCTGTAACAAAGTCAGCTTAGTCAGGCTGGCAAAGCTTTTAAACTTCACTGTATCATTCATAAAAAAGTTCTTGGTGCTAAACACCTTTCATGTGATCGTGTCCTTAAGCAAGTGATAAAGGATATGATATCTATTTGCTCTAAAACCCTGTTTCACAGCCAGTTTTAGCAGCGTCTTCTTGACATCCAGAGAGAATACAAAGATGTTATGTATGACAATGATATAAGGTGGTTTAGTCGGGGACAGCACTTCAGCACGTCTACACATTAAAAAAGAAATTGGGCAGTACATGGAAGATAAGGAAAAAACATTTCCAGAACTATCTCATGCTGCTTGTCTTGCATAGTTTGCATTTTCGGTTGATGTGAAAAGACATATAAACCTTCTTAACACAATTCTCCAAGTGCACAATGCAGTGGTAAGCCAATTATATTCACATATCAAGGACTTTGGGAGCAAGCTGCAACTTTTTTAAAGGCAGCTTTTTCAAATGCAGCCTAATACCACACATTTCCCCTCACTGCAGGAAATCATGACAAGTTTACCAGAAAGAAGCTTCAATTGGCAAATGCATAGAAATGATGCAGATATCACATCCTTGGCTGATGAATTTCAAAGACACTTTCATGACTTAATAACTATTGAAAAGATAAACATGGTTGTTTTTGTTAAATCTTCATATTTCTCTGTAGATTTTGATAATACTGCGGAAATCTCCAGCTGGAAATCATTGAGCTGCAAACTGATGCTGAGTGTCGCAGCAGACAATTTCTTCTCTTTGACTTTTAGAGTAAGCTTCATGGTTAAAGAGAGATTAAAAGGAATTCGAACATTTGTTTTAAAAAAAATGCTTAGCTTGTTTGGCTCGACATACTTGTGTAATCAGACATTTTCAGTTATGAATTTTAACAAGATCTGTGTGAGGACGAGAATAAGTGACTCTCAACTACGTGATATCATGCGCATCAAAACCATGTCATTGAGCCTGACCTCATCTATTTACTGTATTCAAATATCTCAGTTTCACCATTCACATTAAAATTTTACAATAAAAACTCACCATACTATGTCATTTTTATAATATTATTTTAATCCGGCCCGCGAATATCTTTGTATAAAGGAATCTGGCCCGCCATGCAAAAAGTTTGGGCATCCCTGGCTTAAGAAAATAGCAGACGATGTGTGCATGAATAAAAGGGTCAGCACAAAGGATTGTAGTCGGATCAAAAAGTAAACTTTCGTTTTAATCGCGTAGTAAGCTAACATTTATTTAGAAACCTCTTTTCACCAATTGGCTAGAAGAAAGAAAGATGATGAGTTTCGTACTTTTCAGCAGGAATGGACATAGGAATTTGCCTTTATGAAGAGAAGTGATTCTGGAGTGTGTTTAATATGCAGTGATAAAATTGCATCTATGAAACGGTCAAATGTAAAGTGAAACTTGGAGTCACGGAAATCTACATTTGCATTGAAATATCCTGCGGGAGACAGCAGGAAGATAGCATGTCAAGAACTGTTATCAATGGTGCAAGCTAGTCAGCAGCAAAATCGTGTTTCGACCCAACAAGGTGACTGTGTTAGGCTAGCTTTGCTGGCGCATTAGTTATTGCGAGAAACTGAAAGCCGTTGATGCTACCATTGAACTTTTTTGATGATTTTTTAAATTATTTATTATTATTTTTTTTAATAAGGACAAGAACTGTTCACGATCGTGGCATCATGAAGTCGAATAAAAAATTAAGGCAAAGCAAGTGAAGGACATACATGCGGCACCATTTTTTCTCTCACGTTTTCGATGAGTCAACAGACGTCAGTAATTTATCCCAGTTCAGGTTTGTTGTTGGTGATACATTACATAAAGAAAGTATTGCTATTTGGTTCTTTTCCTTTATCTTACCCCCAAAACATTTTTTGGAAAAAAAAATCATATTTGCACGATGTGACAACACGTGGTAACCCTAACCCTAGCATTCTCAATGATATTGTGACTGTATTTTACTTTAAAAAATTTTGGGGGTAAGATAAAGGAAAAGTACCTGCTATTTTGTCTATGAAAGGCACAACAAGACGTCAGGAATAATTTAAGTCCTTCTTTGAGTTCGCAAAAGAAAAAATGTACCGATGCATAAACTAGTTTCGGTTTGCACTGATGCAGCTCCGTGTATCGAGGGGAAAACAAGATTTGTTGCTCTTCTTTGTGAGCACGAAAACAGATGCATCATAAGGTTTCATTGCATCCTACATCTATACACTTTGTGCTAAGATGTGTGGCGGACGGCTTGGCTAGGTGATGTCGATGGTGGTTCGGGTAGTCAACTTTATTGTTACTCGCCCAATAAATGATCGCCTGTTAAAAAACACTGCTTGATGAGGTTGGAAATAATTATTCTGGTCTGTTTCTGCACAGCAACGTGTGTTGGTTGTCAAGAGGGAAAGTGCTCAGCCCATTTGCGGCTTGTCTAAGCGAAATCCAGACTTTTTTTTAATATGAAGAATATCGAGCATCCCCAGTTAGCTGACTCTGAATGGGTCTTGAAGTTTTATTATGGTAGACATGACTGAACATCTAAATCAGCTCAATGTAAAAAGCAGTGTTTGCGTTTGAAAACACGCTAGAACTCTTCATCGTCGACATTGAAACAGGTTATTTACTACACTTTGAAAAACTGGGGGAGTTGAAAGATATGTGCACATCAAGTGACAATTCTCAGCATCTTAATATTTAGCAGCTAGCGGGCTTCACGTCTAATCTCCTGTAGTCATTTATTGCGCGCTTTGGAGGGTTTCGCGACCGCACACACGTCTTTAAGTTCATCACCCATCTACACGAGTGTGCAGTGGACAGCACTGACCTGAGTTGCATCTCCTTGTGTCTCCTTCGTAGACTTTGAGCTCCAGGCTGCTGACCTGAAGACCTCAGACATGTGGGTGAATAAGTCACTGAATACAGATCTGGAAAGACTTGCACGACAGCAAGCAGAGTTGGCGAGCCAACGCAAGTGGGCAGAAATGAAAATAAAAAACTTTAACCAGCAAACCAGCTGATTGTCAAAACTTGGAACGCAGTTCACATCACATACCACACAATGCAACATGTGAGTATCGCTGTGCTGACAATGTTTGGCTCTAGGTATGCATGCATACAGTCTTTTTCACATCTAAAGAACATTAAAACTAACCAGCGATCACGTCTAACGGATGTAAGTCTCAACTTTCTGAATGGAGCTTAACCTCACCACGCATCCACCAGACTACAAAGCCATCAGCATAGCCATGAAGCCCCATAAGTCGCATTTAAATGTACTAAATGTTTAGTTTTATACATAATGTATGACTGTCACAGAAGTACTTTTCAAAATATGTTGTGTTTATGGCTCTCTCGGACAAAAAGCTTCCCAACCCCTGCTCTTGGTGGAAGATTAATATTTTTTCTTTCAATCATCGCAATTCTTCACCATTGTAAGCTTGGGAGGGGGGAAACAAACTTAATTTTTCTTCAACAATTTTATTCAAACATGTTTCAATTCTTCTGATATTTTACCAAAGGTCTCATTTTTCACAAGTTGTCCAATAGTGTGGTATATTTACTTTCCACTGAATATTTCAATTAAATGCACGGACATTTTTTTGCAGTAAGATAATTTCAATATTAAATTTTGGGCGTTTCAGTTTGCGCTACACCTCTAAGTAAAGAATAATTCTGAAGCATTTGTATATTAAAACATTTAAATTTTGTAATCAGAATGCAGCACAATTTTATTGTACTAATACACTAGTACAATAACAACTAAAAAAAAAAAAAAAAACGATATGTAAGAAATGGGCGGGCGTAAAATGTAAGTGACCTAATATTGGGATTGAGGGGGGGAGGGTGAATTTGTGTGCTGAGGGTAATGGGACATGTCATATATCTCCGTGTCGTCAGCTATGGATGGCCCTTAAGTCCCACGATCTTGACTCCAACTCGTAGTGAGTGTAGCCAATAGATGGCAAATTGTCCTGTTGCTAAAATAACAAGCCCAGATAGGGGGATGTGATCTAAGTTAAACAGGTATAACAAGGCAGACAAGAGAAGACGGCGGCGAGGGGAAGTAACTCCTAATGAGCCGGTCTTCAAACCGTGGCAACTGTTAAGCATTTCAGACACGTAGGTAAACAAGCAGAGAATGCGCTGCGACAAGTGACAACACAGGACAGAGAGGGTCCTGAGGCACTGGTACATTGATATTGTTCTATAGGTTGTCATGATAAGGCCGGTCACACGGGACATGATGGTGTTATATTGGATGTAACACCACTTTGACATCTGAGTTATACACAAACTGATCGTCATAATAAGATTTGATCGAAGGTATCAATGATAATAATAAACAATCGATGAAATTGTTGTTTGTGTGTGAGGAGGTTTAGGGTTTTTCTATTTTTAAACCAGTTCGTTTTATTTTCTTTTACTGTAATCTTGATCCTTAAAAGTGTCAAGGCTTTACTGCAGATTTTTTTAATGTGAGAATGGTTATTGAAATCTTTCCCTAATCAATGTGCTGATTGAATCACACCCGCAATGCGGCCCACTGTGGAGCTAGTCTATAACCATTAGAGAAAATTGTCATAATTTTCATATATTCAAACCATGATATGTGAAGTTAGTAAATGGGCTGGGGGAAAAACACCCTGTACAGATTCTGACAGTGAATTCCTTAACAATAACAAACAAGTTTTGACTCACCTGATGTAATATATCCGACCATCGGGTTGAAGCTTGGCCTCCCAGCCATCCTCAAGTTCTGCATTGAGTTTGTCCACAAGACTTTTGTCCCTGGACATCGTTTCAGGCGTGCTCTGTGTGTCCACCAACACGACTACACCGCTGTATTTGAAGGCGTTACAAACAACTGCCAGCTACACGGCCCATCTCCTGTGTTTACCAACATTGCCCCAAAGGTCACCACGCGCGCTGTAGCTGCCTATGGACCTGTGTCCCCACAGCCGTGTGATCTTACGTTAATATTCATCTCATCAACTCGTGGGTAGTACAGTCCGGCCCTATGACACACAATGTGCTGTTTTTCTTGACTACGAAGTTTTCAAGTTCTATCTTCTGTCCATTGGTATCGATCTCCCATATAATGGGTAGTCACTAGTCGGTACATCGATACCATGGCATCAGTGGTGGGTGGGGGAGTCGTGGTGGGACTCTTCAGTCACCCGCAGTGGAAGGAATAACCAGGGGCGTTCACCCGTCATGATCAGAACGCTGGTTTAAAATCCAATTACCCGCCAGTATCGATGTTCGCATTTCTGAGAAACTTGCTCTGGAAAGAAAGAAAACACCAATTACACCATGTTATTATTTCATGAGTTCATTAGATAAGGAACTTTTTCTTTCTCTCTTTTCAGCTTGATTTACTTTTAAACATGGAACAACTCTGCATTATCAGCGTAAAGTATGTTCTGTTATATAAGTATATTTTTACATTTCAAGAACAAAATACAATTGGTGACTTTAAGTTTCGATCAGAGAAATGAAAACTAGCGTTTTGAAATGTGAATCTATATAAAATAATTTGAGCAGCGTTAGTTAGAGCACTGTATCGAACACAAATAGACAGTCCTATAGTGCTCTCTGTCTATCCTATTGCTCTATGTCTATCCTAGAGTGCTCTCTGGCTATCCCATTGCTCTCTGGCTATCTTACTGTCTCTGGCTATCCTATTGTCTCTGGCTCTCCTCTGGCTCTCTAGCTATCCTATTGCGCTCTGTATATCCTATTGCTATATGGCTATTGCTCTCTGGCTATCCCAAAGCTCAATGGCTATCCTATTGCTCGCTGGCTATCCCAAAGCTCAATGGCTATCCCAAAGCTGAATGGCTATCCTAGTGCTCTCTGGCTATCCCAAAGCTCAATGGCTATCCCAAAGCTCAATGGCTATCCCAAGCTCAATGGCTATCCTAGTGCTCTCTGGCTATCATATTGCTCTCTGGCTGTCCCAAAGCTCAGTGGCTATCTCAGTGCTCTCTGGCTATTCTATGGCTCTCTGTTTATCCTATTGTTCTCTGTATATCCTATTGCTCTCTGGCTATCCTATTGCACTCTGGCTATCCCAAAGCTCAATGGCTATCCTTGTGCTTTATCAATGTTCTATGTTAGTGTTTCATCTATATTCTATCCTAGTGCTCCGTGTGTTACCCTCCTTTTTCCTGATAATGTTCTCGAGAGTAAAGGAATTGATACTTCATTCTGTAAAACCCTCCCACACCACTCGGCTCTGAGTAAAGGAATTGATACTTCATTCTGTAAAACCCTCCCACACCACTCAGCTCTGAGTAAAGGAATTGATACTTCATTCTGTAAAACCCTCCCACACCACTCGGCTCTGAGTAAAGGAATTGATACTTCATTCTGTAAAACCCTCCCACACCACTCGGCTCTGAGTAAACTCGTTATCCAACAATGGATGTTGCCAACAACTTCCAACAACACAATCTATAAGTTTATGTGAGCTGGGGATTCAAGGAAAACATGAACAAGGGTTGGTGGTTGTGTTGTATGGATAAGATGTTTGGACACTATGACAAGGGTTGGTGGTGATCTTGTATAGATTAGACTTTTGGCACAATGAACATCTTAAAAGTAGATTGTGCGGATTATAATTTCATTCTAAAAAAAAAAAATTTGTAGCGAAACACTCATGTTCAAACTTCATTAATCCTGTATGTTCACAAATGGGTAGCACCTTCAAGCAGCAAGTAATATTTATAAAGAGAAAGTTGCCATTTGATAGGCGTAATTTCCAGAAGTTGTTGCCGGTGTCTCCTTTGATTTTATCCACGATACTCAAGTAGGTAAATAAATATAAATAGAGCGTGAAATCACGTGAAGATAAAATCACTATTAGGGTCTACATCACTTGCAGTTGCTTATCAGTCATCATAAAACTAGTGTTATTTGAAAATTTTAAAATGTTTCAATCTTTATAACAAAGCAGGGTGCTATAGAAAAGTTTAACACTACACTAAGGTTTGGAAGAGCTTCAGTGTTATCGTGTACGTCTTTAGGGTGTGCGAGGGGTGCGGAACGCACCGGGTGATATCATCACAAGGGGTGACAATGACACTAAAATGTTGTTTTTTTTTAAAATTATGTTCCCGTTATTTAGCACTGGTAGACTAGGAGGAGGTCTATGAGAGGGTGAGACCATGAGCTACCGCAGAGGTGACGCTAACCCATGTGACATCTCTGAGTGTTTAGTACATGGCAAGTGGTTGAAAACTAAATCATGGTTGAGTGGTGACCAGCCCAATGGAACGATTACTAACATTTATCATATAAATGTCCATCTAAACAACATAGAGAGTTGACACTATAGTTACCCTTTAACTACATAAAATCAATATCATCAATGTACATAAGTTGCTTTGTATGTCCAAAACAAAATGAGGGGTGAGACTGCAATCAGGCTTATAAAAAATTAAATGGAAAAGACGTAAACAAGGTAAGGGGTAGCCTGACAGGACGTAACAAAACAGCGAACGATTCGGCAAAGAGCCTCTTTCAACGGACAAACAATACACAAATAAAACAAATATATAATAAAATTAAGAAACTTAGCTGGGGTGAAATCCGAATCGAGTTGGCAAGTGGGCGGAAATGAAGAAAAAAACTTAAACACGCAGATCATATGATTAAAAACATAGAATGCGCTTGCCTCACATACCAATACTACACAATGCAGCGTGTGAGTATTTCTCTACTGACAATATTTGGTTCTACATATGCATGTGCGCATTATTGATTAGCAACAGAACATCAATGTTATTAGAAAGAGTTCGAGGAAATAAGTATTTGTACTTTTAATATTGAAATTACAAAAAATTCACACATTTACTTGAATTTTTAGCTTTAAACAGTGCTTTGGAAAAAAAAGTAACGGAACGCATGATACAAGTATCGGAACGCAACAGAAAATAGCATTCCAGACTGATATTAATAACTATTGGCGGGGGGGAGGGAAGGTGCCAGAATGCTCTTCCGTGCGTTACGTTACGCGAAAAAAAAAAAGCACTGACACTGGTTTTAGCCATAATGTAGGCCTATGCCTCTCACGGAATTACTTTTCAAAATATATGGTGTTTATGGATCTCGCAGACAAAAATTTTCCCGACCCCTTAGATCATTGTGTATAGTATTATATAGCAATCAATGAAAGAATTAAACACCAACTAATACAAAGCGTTTGTCTCACTCATATTAGTATTAGAAATAGCATTTCATTAGCGCAACACGCTCTTCTTTCTTTTGGTTAACTGTAAGACATCTAATTTTTAGGGGCGTTTATTGTTTTATTATTTTAGGAAAAGAGGATAGTGGGTTTTTTTTAATTAAAAAAAAAAAAAAAAAGTAGTTTTGATCATGATATGTGAGGTCACAACAAAACGTGCAACTTAAATAAAACAAAATGAGGGGTAGGACTGCAATCAGGCTTATACAAAATAAATTGGAAAAGACGTAAACAAGGTAAGGGGTAGCCTGACCGGACGTAACAAAACAGCGAACGTTTCGGCAAAGAGCCTTTATCAACGAACATACAATACACAAATAAAACGAACATTAAAAAATGAAGGAACTTAGCTGCGGTGAAATCCAAAGTATCCAAAAAAGTGAAACTGAGAGATGACAGAGCGAATTTATATAGGAAAGTAGAGAGTGGGCGGGGTAAACGACTAGGTGGTCAAAGAAAAGACCACATTCATCCCATGTGGAGCGAGTGTACCGTGATTTTCTATTAATCTGTTTTCAAACTGGACTCTCGTGGGTGTGTTTGTGCACGAGACAATAGCAGTGACTGCCAGGTCCTTGACGCCCATATGGTCGCGTCAATTGAAGTGACGGGAGACGGGACACTGTTTATCTTGTGTAATCGCCCTAATATGTTCAGACATTCGGCACGACAAAGATCGTCCCGTCTCTCCTATGTATTTCAAAGGACAGCGCTTACACACAATGGTGTAGACAACGTTGCGGCTAGCGCAGGTGAAACCATCCTTAATCATAAATAGCCCCTTAGGGAAGTTTATCTGTTCGGCTTGCACAACAAAAGGACATGTCTTACACCGANGTTCGTCTCAGGGTCCGCAAGGAGGATAGCACGGTTCTTCATGAATATTTCTTTGGCTTTGATGTTGTGTGGATGGTAAGTAAGAACCAGCTTGCTCCTTTGGTTGGTATCACGGGTGCGTGGTAAAAAGGCGTCGGCACGAGTGAAGTTTTTGACCCGCTGAAGCGCATTTTGAAATGTGGCTTCAGGATATGACCTTTGTCTAAAAAACTCCACCATTTCCAAAGCCTTTTCCCAAAAGTCCTCCTGAGATTGACAGTCTCCGGAGTCGAAGAAGTTGAGAAAAGGGAATGGAGTCCTTACAAGTTTTGGGATGAGAAGAAGGGTAGAGAAGATAACAGTGGCTGTCTGTGGGTTTGAAGTAGGCCGAGGTGAGGAGGAAGTTTTTCTGGAGAGTTACAGTGATGTCAAGGAAATTGACAGAGAGTTCAGAAATTTGGTAGGTGAACCTAATGGATGGGTGGAAGGAGTCAACAAAGTTAATAAAAGTGTCCAGTTCACTTCTCTCCATATTAGTCACCCCGATACCGTCATCTATGTACCTCTTGTAGAATTCAGGGAGGCGACCAGTGTATTCCTGTTCCACTCTGTGTTCAAAGTGGCCCATAAACAAACAAGCATAGCTTGGTCCCATTTTTGTCCCCATAGCGACCCCACTGATTTGGTCAAAGAACTGGCCATTGAACTCAAACGAGTTGAGGGTTAGAACTAATTCAGCCAGCCGTAGTTTATTTAATGACTTTCTACGTGGCTTTGCGCCTATTTGTATGTGTGTTGTTATGATATTTGAGTGCAACTTTACACTAAATACGTGGTAAAAGACAAAAAAATTGATTTGAAAAATGGTCATTTTAAAATAGGAAATACAAGTTTTATGGTGGTGGTGGGGGCAAAGCTTTATGATATCCTATTGCAGGGGGTCTAAGTTTTTGTGAGGACATGTGACAGGGAGAGGGGGGGGGGGTAAAAAATCGACCGAAATCACATGACTTCATTTATGGAGGCCCTTATTGCAATGTTACATTAATTGTAACTTGAAGAACATGTTTTATCAAGGTAAATTAATTTTAATAGTCACCTTTTTTGCGCAATTTTAGACTGAGTAAACGGCAATTAACTTTAATTTTTTTGAGTTTATTAAAAAAACATTTGGTCCCATAACCTCGTGGCCATTGAGGGTTCTAATGTTTCGATTAGAACTTTCTCGGGACTTGGCAGCGCCCATAACCTCTCCAAGTCAGCGGAGGAGTCTTTAACAATAGTTATTAATCAACATTTTTATTGTGGCCTCACTGGGCTACACCCCACACAACTCAGCTTGTGAGGCGAGCGCACTTTGGACTTCACTATCCAGCCAACTATTATCATTAGTTTTCGTCATAATGATCAATGCCATTACAATAACAATAATTTAACTTAAAATTATTTTATATAATAATTCTAAAAAAAGTAAAATCATGATTCATTATTTACTACTATTACTTTAAGTTCTGCTCGCAAAACACCAATAATATTACTAATGTGGATGTAGCCAGAGCCAGAGGCGTCCCTTAGGTTGGTGTCACCCAGTGAGATTAGTAACTACTGTCACCCCCACCCCTTCACGATTACACCATAGGGCATAGAAGTTAGAAGTGAGAGTGGGAACTAGCAGAATTTTAAACTTTGGAGTCACCCTGTGTGATGGTGTCAACATGTGCAGTCCACACCCTCCACACCCGCCCCGCGACCCCCTCCCCCGTAGTAACGCCTCTTGATGTAGCTACTTAGACTTGACTTTACCAACTCGCACTACTTGAACTTCTAAAAAAATGATTCTAATCTAATACTAATATCTATACTTCAATTACTTGCCTTATAAACTTGCTTTTGCATGCAGTATATGTTAATATCATATATCAAAAGGTATATAATATATAATATATACAGTATAATACAGTACGTGTATCTCTTTCACTTTTATTTGCAGTTGTCAATAACTCAATAATACTAATACTAATAGTAATACTAATATTTAATATTTCTTTTCATTTGTTAGTCAGTCACAGACACTTTATCACTTCACTTTCACATGATATAACTATACTAATATAATATTACTACACATTACTGATTACTGGCTGTTCACTGTTCATTGAAGTTATAGTATGACAGTATACTACACTGCTATAGCAGCTATACTATACACATACAGACGACATACAGTCATACAGTCATAGTCATACAGTTAGTTATACACAGTACAGTACAGTAGTCTGTCACTAGCTCAACTAACTGATACGAGCTCTCTAAATCAAATTATAATTCTAATCTTTTAATTATGGCGATAATTATATACATCCAACGGTTTCACTTAACAGAAAAAGGCCACTGAAAAAAATTACGCCATCATTATGTTTTTCTAATTAAACACCACATTCGTTTCAAGTGAAGTTCCACGGAGCACTCACTCAATCTCTCATATCCAAGGTAAACTGTGGACCCGCGGCGAATGTTCAGCGCAGACGTGAATTATGTACGCGATTATTGGTGATGCATAGTCACATGATACGCATAACATGGCGGCCTCCCAGTGAACTTGTTAAGGAAAATTAAACAAGTTTTAAATTCATGCGTTAGATGATTACATTATTATTGGCTAAGTAAATTACATAGTGAGAAATTTGATTAAATTTTTTTGTTATTAGTATTTAATATTAAGATGTTAATTTTGCTAGTGTTACGACAAGTTTGCAGAAGATCGCATCCCTTTTATTTTTATTTTAGAGATACATTAAATTGAATTGATACATGACATGAACATGTTCTAATTTTAAATCCTTCAGCCTTCAAATACTGTGAATCTGATCCGTTCATTCACCCAAAAGATAGTGACAGAATCTTATGGTCTATTCTTGGAGTCAAAGAAAGCAAGTGTAGATACAGAAGACAGAAGTGTCGGTTTATTGTGGTCTGACTTTCTCATCCTCTATACTATGACTATAGTATAGTCTATAGTATAGTCTGACTGTATAGTCAATACAATTGGCGCTGCAGCATTTTGTACTGTCTAGAGTCTCTGCTATAGTACTATAGTATAGTCTCTAGACTAGACTATAGGGTAAACTCCGACCGCACCGGCGGCCATCTTGTTGCTATGGCACGTGACCGCCGGAAAAGTAGTGCGAGCCCCGTGAATTTAGAGGGGTAGGGGAATCAGGGATTCTAAAATTTCGCAGTTTTTTAGCAACCCGCTAATTTTGAAAAAAAAAGGAAAAACATAGGGGGAAAAATAAGGGTGGATGGGGGGATATTCTAATATTTTATGGGGTATTTTTTAGCGTTTTTCATAAAAGCAAAATAGTTTTAAAAATGAAGAAAACAATAGGTACTCACCGATCAGGCATCGGAATCACAAAAAAGGGGAGGATACACTTTTTTAATCCTTTTAGAAATTCACCCATTAGGTCACTACTGCCACAATTAAAATTCTGTAGCTATACCTAACCCAAACCCTAAAATCTTCAATTTTCCGAAAATTCTAAAGCTATACCTAACCCAAACCCTAAAATCTTCAATTTTCCGAAAATTCTAACAAAAAATGGCTACTTACTAATGGAAACGCACCCAGAGCAAATGTTGGAAAAAAAATCCCGCCAAGGAATTAGCAGCACTTCTTTTCTAAATGAGCACAGCAAATAGTTCTTAGAATATACTCATTTATACTTGGGAAAAAATGAACAGGAGAGCCCCCACCCCTCTCGCGGCGCAAGAACACAAATCCAATTATGATAATAAACAAAGGGGAGGTAATAAATAAATAAGAAAACAAACAAGATTCAAGGGAAGCAACTATCCTTCATAGCAACCAGTAGAGACGCGACGCTGCAGTCAGAGTAATACATTTTAGCCGACTATAGTATAGTATATAATTAATTTTATTATATATTAATATTAGGGCTGCGGAATTTATCGATTAATTTCTCGATTAATCGGTAAAAAATTTATCGGCTAATTATCGTTGTACGGATCCAAGATGGTGGCAGCATCGAGGACGGTAATATTGCTAGGTCGGAAACTTTATACACCGCCCAATTTAAGAGAAATTAGTTAAGTTTTAACATTTTTATAAGTGAATGTTTCCAAAATGGAAGGTAATAAAGAATTTAGGGTTAGGGTTATGTTTAGTTGTAGTGCTTCAGAAGTTTGCATATAAACAAAGATGGCGGCCGGATCCGCTAAACGATAATTTACCAATTTATCGATTAAAATTATTTTAATCGATAAAATAGCGATTAAAACTATGGAAAATATTGCTATTAACATTACAGATTTATCAATAAATAATCAATTATTAATAATAAAAAATAGTTGCTTTTTTACGTACATACTTCTCCATTTAAAAAATAAGATTTTTAAAGTGTAAACTTTAAAATAAGCTGTTTTATAAGGAAAATGATATCAACAATTAAACATTATTTTTACTTATGTAGCCTAGTGGTGGGCTATGTTGATTTGTTAATTTCTCACAATTAACATAAACAGGTAAAAAGAAATGCAGGTCGTGAGAACTATAGTTTCTATACTTGTTTATTTATTAGTTTATCTTATAATGTTGACTAAGGTTGTTAAGACCGCTCGTTTTTGAGGACCGACTAACCGTTCAAAAAAAGACCGGTTAACCGCTCGTCCTTATATCCCTAATGTTTTGAGACCCATTTGAGAACTAACAAGAGAATGTTGTCGCCTGGCATCGTCTGATGGCATCAAAGCCCGCTTCCCCCCGCTTGCGTTCAGCTCTTTCCGCATNAAAAACCAACGCCTCGCCCCGTCCGTTGTGACGTCATGTTTACCTCTCTTGTGTGTGATGCCGATCAACTCGCGTATTAAAATTAATAATATAATAAAATTATAAAGCTACGGAGTAAACGATGATAAAATGGAATTTATTTAAAAAAAACATTATTTTTCAATCATCAACTCGCCAGAATAATTGAATTTTGCGACGCACACGTTCCCCCTCCCCGTTTTTTTCTGTTCAAATAGGGTTTGAGCTACACTCAGCGTACTATTACTACTATTAATGTGGTAATCAAATGCCTTTGACTAGCAGGAAAACTGTCACTAAAAGACCGAACTCGAATTTGTGGGCCGATTAATCGCCCGGTATCTTTGCTACGTCTTTCAAATACCTCTCGTAATATAGGTACATGTACTTCACTAAGCGACGTGCGCCGATAAGTTTTTGAATGCCTGAACTGAAACAGACTATAAACCGGTGATCAGAAAATGCGGATAGGTCACGGGGTCATATGCTTTTATAGCTTTCTTTGTCTTTATAAGAAACAGACTATAATTAATATAAATAGAAACAGCCTCGGCCTTGACCGTTGTTGACATCAAACGCGCACTGTGTTAGCTCTCGTACAGTCACAGACAACTAACCAGCTGGATCTTGGTATCGCTTTTACTCACCGCGACAAAGCGAGAGGTAGAGGCGCGAGGCGCGTTACCGCTTGTGTAGTTTTTTTCACTACGTTATCGCTAGTTTTTTTGTTGTTGTTTTTTTTTTGTTGTTGTTGTTTTCTTTTGGGTTACACGGTCCTGAATAAAGATGACCGATCCTAGTCTGAGGAGCGGTTAACCGGCTAACCGGTTAACCGTTAACAAGCTTAATGTTGACACAGTAACTGATGTCTAAGTAATTTAACTTTAAGCTAGCAGGTTACACAATATACAGTACTACTACTGCCTATGCCCTATTCTACCTAGGTGCCGGGTGCCGAGTGATTCTCTCGGTGACTCTCTGGGTGATTCTCTCCCCAACCTAGCTTTCTCTTCCCTTATATAGTCCAGCTTAGTAGTATTATCATATCCTCTAGCCGGAAACGTACATTTCCGGTCATTGTCTTAGAGGAACGATAATTGTTTCCGGCACCCAACTACATTGTGCTTGGCTGATGNNNNGGGGGGGGGGGGGTATTGTTCGAGCACTGATAATTGTCACCTACGCCGAAAGCAAGGCGCCAAGCGATGCGTTTCGACACCCAAATACAACATTGTGCCGGGCTGATGAGATAGGGGGGCATTGTTCGAGGACTGATAATGGTTAACCTCCACTGAAGCTTCTGGCACCAAAAATAAACAACATTGTGCTGGCGACTGAAACTATTTCCGGTCATTGTTCAGAGGACCGATAATTTTCACCTACCCCAGAAACGAGGCACCATATACACAACATTGTGCTGTCGACAGAGTCCCATAAATCTCTGCCGAATTGAACAGAGGGCCCTTTGTTTGGGTGTGTGGTGAGGGGGGAGCAGTTGGGGCGCGGGCACACGGCCACACTTAATAACAATAACAAAATTCAAGTTCATTGACATTATATTGAACTACTTATATCTATATTTTAAAAAATCTGTGAATTGCCTGGTTTTGTTACTTCCCTTGAAATTTTCAGTTTAATGACTTCATACATCTTATTTTTTGCTTCAATCAAAATCATCGGTTAATTATTCTGTAATTTTTCAAAAGTTAACGATTAATTTTAAATTAATCGATAACAGCCCTATTATTATATAAATGTATCATTATTGTATTGTATTATTAATTTATATTATAAATTATAATGACCTTAGTCTAATTAATGTCTAACAGATTCTAATAAATCCCTTTCAAGTCTATTACTATTGATTGACTATTGACAATTGTTGACTAATAGTTAAAACTGTTTGACATAATAGTGCAGGCATAGACCAAGTTTAATCTAGTTTAAAGTTTAAAGCATCAGGGCAGTAGACCTTGCCTATTCTATTTTGCAATTTCTATTGTCTATTTGTCATGATGAATGTTAAAGAATATTAGTATTCTACAGTATAGACCATCAGTGGCCAAACCGTGATCTTTTTTGTTCACATTGTGGCATGTGTACAATTTATGAAAAATATGTTTCCAGTATTACTCGAAGATAACTAAGATTCTAAGCCAGGCTTAATGACCTATAGTACCTCAATGCGGTTCTCATTTTTTTGTTTTTAAAATGGCTCTCAGTTACTACAGGTCTGACCACCCCTGGTCAAGACTTTACTATAGAGTATTGTTATAAAGTTTAAAGTCATGGTTGGTAATTAGTTAACTATTACACTCATTTATTGATATTATGATATATGCCATTTTTCATTTATTGATTATTAATCATATTCAAATTCTTATTAATTAAGCATGGACTTAAAATCAGAGATTTAATGACTCACTACCTCAGTACCTGCATTAACATTTTCATGAATAATAATCGTAAGAGGCATTATTCATACTCTAACTAGAAGATGATTTCAATTAAAAGTTTACAACACTAACTTAGCCAATTAGCTGAACATTTTATCACCTTCATTCATTAATAATTATTTATATTTTGACCAGGATCACTAGAGTATTTCCACTGCTCTGTAACCTCAAAAAAGTTCAAACTTGAATTGGAGAAGTGCTACTATCAGTAATGTCAATGGATAACAGTGAACTTAGTAATGTTCATTTGTCTAGTGATAGTGAACAAGGTAAACATTGTTTTAAAGAAGTAAACTTCAGAACATAGAGCTCTGATTTTGATTTAAAAAAAAAACAATATTCAATATTTTGAGACATTAAAACAAGTCCTGATTCTGATAGCTGGACAACAATTGTTTCTCCCAAAAGCACAATGGAAATAAAATACATACAAATAACAATGCTTGATTGGATGATTACCAAAGCTTGTGGTTGTAGGGGGTTCTAATGTTTCCATTAGAACTTTCTAGGGGCTTGGTAGTCTTGGCGGTGCCCATCATATCTCCAAGTCAATGTTGGACTTTGTTTTAGTAATAGTCATTCAACATTTTTATTGGGGCTTGACATGGGCTAGATCCCACGCACCTCAGCTTGTGAGGCGAGTGCACTATTGACTTCTATCCACCCACCAAATGGGAGTTAGTTTTCTGTCATTTTTAAACCTAAGCATTTTCTATCTGGGATGGTTTGAAAAAGATTTCATGAAAAATTTATCGTCAATATTTATTTTATTAGTATTTTTAACTCAAACTCTACCTGATTAGTTTTTAAGTAGGAATAATTTTATTGCTGAACTGTTAATAGAATCTTAAAGTATAAATGCTGATAGGTGTGCTTTGCAGGTATCTATCGTAACATAAAATTAATTTCTACTTGATTATATTCCACTAGGAGAGCATCTTTCCTTTAACACACGCAATGAAAATAAAAACGAGCCCTACCTTGTTCCAATAAGTAAGTAAATTATCATTATTTAATGCATTACACTGATGTAAAATGTTCACTTAGCTTTTCAGTTTTAAAAAGTGATATACTTGCTTCCAGAAACACCAACAGATGAACACAATTTATTCACCTCTAGCCTTTATTAGCAGTTAGAAAGATGTTTTTATAATTGATTTAATTCTCGCAGTCCATTTTTTTGTAATTATAAATCTTTGGAATAGGTCTTGACCCTGATGCTAATCCTGACGATGAGGAAGAAAAACAGAGATTAATAGCTCAAGTCTTGGAGAGGCAAAATACTTTAGATGGTAAGTTGTTTCCTTCGTGAGGTTGTTTATTACAGTGGAATCCAGTTATCACAACCTCGATTAACGTGCCAACAAAGTTTTTGTGTTGAACTGCCAAATTCTCTCTTTGCCGTAGCATTTTGTCATTGATTATAGCAATTCTTTATGAAGCCCAACCTTAATAACTGGAGCACAAAATATTACAGAATTTGCTTCAAATGTCAGTTATCTTGCTGAGTTGTCTGGCATCTGGCAAGAGAGCTATCGCAGACAGCTCCAAATGTACCATTAGTGACATCATGCTCACCTCTCTTATCCAATATCCTTCAACTCAGCAAATGCACACACAAAAAATATTTTAAATTATGAGCCTAATTTTAACATTGCTGATCACTTCATCAAAAATATGGGAACAAATTTTATTGTGTAAAAAAAGCCATGCATGTACATTCTTATTTATTAGATTATCACATCATGTACTTCAAGAAACTTCAAGCACATTTAAATTTATTTAAGCCACATTAGTTCTTGTTAATCTTGCATTTTGGCATCATAAAGTTATATATGTGTACCATTTTTATTCAGCTAAGATGTGCCAGTATTATTTTTTTTAGTTATTAATAATTTAATTTCATTTTTTCAATATTGGCCCGGCCCGGGCAATATACTAAAGTAGGGTATCTAAAAACCCTGCATAGTAAATTTTATATAACACCACGTGTCCTGTGTAGAATAGATGTCATTGGCCACTATTCATTCAATCTCATCCTTACCACTACTAATTCTGTGCTCCCAGAGTTTCATCTCTAAAACTAAAAGATTGGGGTATGCAAACAAATATTTAAACATTGGTAAGGAAAAGCTTTAAATAATTAATAATAATAAGCCCAAGTTGAAGGTTACGAAAGTAGTTCCTAATTTTATTTGTACATTTGATAATAGGATGTTATGAATTCAAGCACATGTTAATATTGCACCCTAGTTGTTTTTTTTTTTATCCGGGTCTTCTGTTAACTCAAAAAACAATGGAAGGCTGGTGATGTAACCAGGTTTCACTGTATTAATAAATTTTAAGAAAAAATAGTTGCTAATTTTTAGTGCATTTAAACTCATTTTTGACAATAGCCATTTCTTTCAAAATGTTTTAAAACCTTTTTAAAGATATATTTATATTAGTATTAGGAGTATTAATTGAACTGAGCAAAAAAAGAAAGACAATGCTACACACTCTCACAAGATGACACTGCAAGAAAAGTCTTTAAAAGCATTTTTAAGGGAACCCTAACAATTATACAACAAATTGCTTTCTACCCTTGATACAAGATGTTTTTACAATTCTGTTTCAGATCTGTCTTTCCGTGTAGATTCAGTTAAAGTGGAAAATTTGAAGTTGAAATCAGAAAACCAAGTGCTGGGCCAGTATATTGAGAATTTAATGGCTGCAAGCAGCGTCTTTTCGTCAGCTTCTCCCAAATCAAAGAAAAAGTAATTGCTGACCGAATCACATAAAAAGGGAAAGAATAAAAGTCACATTCAGTACAGTTATAATAGTTTAACTTTAACCCTTTAAAAAATGTCACCAGCTGTTGTTTCTGCTTGCTTCACAGCTAACTGGTGACCACCAGGCATGAACAATCATAAATTTACTTCTCACCACAGTATAGTACTATTTTATTTAATTTTTCTCATAATTTGTTGTATGCAACTTAAATTTTAATTCACATTAATATTTTTAGTTCATGTTACCAGTACTACATGAGATTATTGTACAAGATGTGTATTAACATTTACAATATAGCTATTTGATTGGTGTTCCCACATGATATTGGTGTAAAGCTTTGAACATTTTTTAAAAGTAGAAATTAAAAATCAGTTTTGTAGGTAGCCATACAAATGGATTAAGAAAATGAATTTGATTCAATAAATTTATTCCTTTTTCTAAATTTTGATACACCTAAATGCATAGCTTGGTGACTGTACTATTATGAGCGGCATTTTTTTTATGAATGTGCATTTTAATTATAATTTCTTAAATTAAATGCACCAGCTGCTTTCTTGAGTTGTAATATTTGTTCGATGTACTTGGATGCATGCAAGGGCAGTGAATCTGCGCTTTCTCTAATTATTTTAATTTTGTACAAAGATCATAGATCATCAAGAACATTAATTTCAGTATTACATGGTTTAATAATACAAGGTTTTTTATGTTTTTTTTATATGCAAATTAATTTTCAAAATTTTTTTTTTTCTTATAAATTATAACCATTTATAATTTAAAAAATGAAATTTTTTAGTATTAATATTTTTTTTTTAGAATTAATGTTTAAGTTATGTAAAGTAGTTTATTCTTATACTTATATTTCTCATGGAATTATAATTAAGAAGTAATATTCACTTAAGTTTTTGTCAGAAGTCATAATTTATTCAAAATATGATACATTATACTTCAAATATCATCTATTTGGCCTCATTTACTCCACAACTTTAAAAAAAAATTTATAATAAATGTTATTGCAGTGGTGTACCAGAATATTTTCCTGATCATTCCACTTTGGTACCCAATTTTGGACATGATAATTATAAAACTAGATCTGTTACCTTATTTGGGGATAATATAAAATTTATAAATTAATCAGTTTTACCCAGTCTGTGTTCTAATAAAAATTATTAGTATTAGTATTAGGCAGTTTGTCAAGTGATGTCATTGTAATACCTAATACCATTTTACTTAATGATGTTAAATCAAATTACTTATAAGTAGGGCTGCTATGATTAAAGTTAATTTTGTCGATTACGCTTAGAAGTAACGATTTAATTGAAATGTGAATCTCCTCCCATCATTGATATACCGGAAGGCAACGAAATTAATTAATAATTATTTAGCTCTACTGGGTACCTTGTCAATAAGTTTCATCTCTTATACCAAGTACTGTTAATATCCTGGTGTGTGTGCATAATTGGCATTCTGATAACATTTGGGTGAGAAAAAGCAGTGCTATTTTATTACATAATGCACAGGTCCATTTCTAAAACTTAAAACCAATGACATTTTTTTATATGGAAATAATTCTTAATTTTGTGAAAGTTAGCGGCCCTACTTATAAGACTAAAAAGATAGCAACATTGATTTTATAAGACTGAAGTGGATGATACACATTTTCATGACATCCTTCTTGTTATTACTTTGTACTTGTTGATGTGGGCTTTGTGCAATATATTTTAAGCGTCACAAAATTGTATTATTTTTAAAGTAGTTTGTATAAGATAATCTTAATAAAAGTTCTGACTGACCAGTAACATTTATTTTATTTTTGGACTCAAGCTCTTGATCACCTCCTAGAAATTTCAAGGGACGTTTTAAACAGTCATGATTCCTAATGTTAATATAAAACACCTACACAAAGAAGCTCCATAAAAGCCTAAATGACAAAAAGAAAGAGAAAAAACTTACATCTTTTTCTCTCCTTGTCAAAGAAAGAACAATTTTATTGTGATAGATCGGGCATTTCTTGGCTGAAATATTTGATATGGGAGGGGAGTCTGCTGGACGGTCTCTTCTTAAAAATTTGTTAATTATTTGACATAGAAAATATTTTGTTCAAATTTAATTATGCTTTCTAAAGGTATACTCAATAATAAAAAAAATATGTAAATGCATGTTTGAGTTTGTGTGAAATTTTGTTTGCTAAAAATAATAGAAGCAATTAATATCATACTAGCTATTTATGGCTCAGGAAGTTTTAAAAAGTGTCATGTAGTACTGAATGTCTCTACGTCAGATAATAATAATTGAACTTGACAGTGCTAGTGAAACATTTCATCACAAGTTTCTAGAGTCAAAATTTTGTGCACTACTCTGCTTAGGCACTGTCAATTTTTGAAGATTTAACTTTAACAATATGCATGAATAAGTGGAGAGTCTTGGAAGAAGAAAGAAGAAAAAAATCATTTAGTCATTCAACATATCACAGTAATTTATTACTTTACAAGTTTTTACATTTGAAGAGCTTTAGTCCATGCAGGAAAGATGGTTTAAAAATTTACAGGACACTCAATTAGCCTATCATTAAAACAACTAATAAACAGAAATATTTTTCTGTCAATCAATCATATTCGAATAAATTAATAAATCAACAAAATAAGAAATGGCGGCAGCAGCATTTATTTTAAAAGTACAATGAGTGGTTGAATGAAAGAATCAGTACGTTTCGACCATAATATTTGTAACCAGTTAAAAATCCATTTCTATTTGACAGTATCCACATATTTTTGTTCTAAGATTGACAGAAAGCATCCAAAAAATAGACAAATATGATGAATAATTTCTTTACAATTCTAGCCATAGATAATTTCTGTATCATGCACAAGTTTTTAACCCATAATTAAAACATTATGCAGTAAAATATGTTTACCCTGTGGCTAGTTATGTATCAAGTCATACTAATACTAATTATAATTGATAATAATGACCAAGGCATTTTTACTGTTCAACATTGTGTTTACTGTATTGAAATTGATGTCAGATTAGAGGCCCCACAATTCTAAATACATTATTATTCTCAAGATAGAGACAATTTTTAATGGGTGTATGTCTAACCAAAATATTCTGATAGAAGCATCAAAGATTATATTCTTGTTTCTTACTAAAACTGCAAAGAGCATAAAATAACATTAATGAATAATACTACAGGTCTTAATGAAAATAAATAAAAACCATCCTAAAACAGATAGTTTTATTTCATTGTGGATAATGCTTATATTAACTGAATCAAATTTAGTATTCCTCTTACTATTTAAGATACAGTTATTCATAGTTATTTTTTTAAAAAATGCATTCCTTCTATCATATTATATTTTTTTCAATTGATTCTAGGGACAATTTAAGTCTAGATTTGTCATTTTTTAAAAACAAAAATCCACTGATGAAAGTGGTAGATTGCTTGACTTTGTGCTTAAATGTAATATTTAGACTATGGTATAGGTTATGGGTGTTTTAAATTTTTTTTTTAAATTATACTAAATTAGTTACATTGAGCAATGGAATAGACAGTCAGTAATGTATGTTTGGAGATAGCCTAGGGGTCAAAGTCAATAAAATTTATTATTATAATGTATTCTATATTTTAAAAAAAAAACAATTAAAAATTAAGTCAGAAATTATTACATCAGGTAACAATAATTTGGCACAACATTCCAAAAATGGAATTAAAAAAAAAAGAGGAATACAATCACTGTAAGTAATTTACTATGACTAACATTTGTTTACTCCACTTTATCCATAAACTAATTAAAGACTGATTCTAGACAACTATCATTGATTTTCTACAATCTTTTGTTTTTCAGACCAACAAATACATATTTACAACAGAAATAATAAAATGAATCAATAATTACAGTCAAGCTAAGCATTCCATCCAACAATTTATCATGCACACACATTCCCCTCCCCAAACCGTTTATATTTGTCACAATTTTAATTGTGGTGCTTTCAACAAGTTTTCTCTTTTTCGTAATCTTGTACTTGGGCTTGGTGAGTCTTCAACAGCACAACTTCTGGTGAAGCGTCTGCTAGGGGTAGTTTCTCTAGACTCAAGAAGTAAGATACGACTGGATGCTGTGCTGCCTTCACTTGACTGTGGCGACTGAGATCTGTAACTCGTGTTTCCATCAAGTTTGTCTTCTGAAAGTTCTGATAAATCACATTTAGATGGTGTTCTAACCACTTCGGATAAATCACATTTTGACGGTGTCTTTACAACTTCACACTTAACTGGGGACTTGGGGATTTCTGTCAGAGTCCCCTTTAATGGTGACCCATGGTGCTCCAGGAGCTCTGAGTTTTCACTGACATCTTCAAAAGATAGTGGTCTAGCTAACTTATGAACATTCCCAAAGACCTGTACTTCTCCTGAATCTACTTTTGGCAAGGCTTTAATAGTATCACCAGAGTCAGATATTCTGGGAATCCTGTAGCTACTAAAAGAGCTTGTGTGAGATCCAAAAGTGCTGTTTGTTATCACACCCTGTTTCAATGATGATTTGCAAATCAAGTTTTGTAAACCGTCACAAGAATCTGAAGAGCTGTTTATTGATGAAGACTGCTTGACACGAAGGGGACTGAGGTCAGATCTGGCAGGTGGCAAGCTTGACCGCTTGGATGTTTCTAGGCTAATATCAGGCTTAGAGAATACATTTTCACTGCTACTAGTTCTTGTAAAAAATTTCTCTAAAGTCAACTGATTATTGTCCTTGAAACCATTAGTTCCACCCCACCTGCCTTTTTGTTTTAGTCTCCTACTCAGCCGGTCACCAGCATCTTTTCGCAACTGATCTTTGATGATAAGTTTACTACTGTCCAAAAGTGCATTTAGCTCTGGTTTATTTGGTAAACTTGCTAGTTTAATTCCGCCACGGCTTGCTGAGTTTCTACCATTCATGTTATCCAAGCCCCTCCTTTTTTGAGGTGAGGCTTCTACAAAATCATCAGCATCATCTTCAGCAGCAATTTTTAAAGCATTACGCAGTCGCCTTGGCCGTGAAGATCTATCAATGGCTTTAGGGGACCCCGAAGGTTTGGGCTGAAAATTTTCATCAGAGGTTTCCCCTGATTCCAGATCATTGTGGTGAGCTGTTCTCCTCCTGACCATGGCTGGTCTGGACTCAACATTTACATCAATTTCAATATGATTCACCTTTTCCTCAGCCTCTAATTTAAGGTCTTGAGATGGTTTAACTTCCTCACCATTAGGTAATTTACTATGTCTGGTCCTCGTACCGGGGCCAGGTGACATTTCAATATTCTTTAACCGCCCTCTTAGATTTCTTTGTCTACTTGGGAGCTCAGAGTCTATCTTAGCTGGTGGTGGATCATATTTTAGGCTGGTTGGTTCCAAAACACGATCAAATATATTTTTGTCATCAGGAGCAGGTTTTTCTTTGACAGCTTCCACAGCAGAGTGTACCTCCTCTTCATCTTTCACTACAACATAACTAGCCAGACCTTTAACAGGAGAGTTCGCTTGCTTTTTTAATCGTAGTTTACTGCGCAGTTTTGAGCTGTCCTCCACCTTGGGATTATCTAACACTATTGTCCTCTCAGTTACTAGTATTTTACCTGATGGAACATAAATGTCTCCATCTAAGGTAGCATAAATGCCATCAGGTTTAACTCTAGGAGAAGGCGAAAGTTCAAGCTTTTTTGATAATTTTCCACATTTATCCGGAGAGGACATTTCACGAGTTTTTCTGGATTTCTTCCTCCTGCTTTTGTTTGATAAAGAGTGCACATTACCTTGGGCTTCAAGATCAGCATCTGACTTGATGCTCCTTGGACTAGACAGTAGTTGGATGGGATCTGAGTCATCCAGGTGACCACTGCTCTCTAAGTCACCAGTGGATTCAGATTTAATGGTAACACTGGAGCTGGACTGATCTGAAGGGGACATAACCAATCTCAGTTTCTTAATTTTGGGTTGAGACTTGCTGTGCTTGCGCCTTTTTGGTTTTTTATGTTCACCGTAACTTCCAGCTGGTAGATGCAGGGGAGTTTCTGGGGAAGAGAGAAGATTTTTATCTTGCATTCCAAATTGATCAAATAAATTCCTCTGCTGATCAGCTGAAGATGTCAGATTGGTGTTGGTATCTGATGTAAAAACTTCACTCTCATCTAGATCTGAATGATCTACATCTATGTGCAAGGTATCAAGAACAGGGTCAAGTTTTTCTAAAATGTTTTTTCCTTTCTGTTGCTGCATTTTTGTTTTAGACTGAAGAAACAATGAGAGCTTTTTACCAAGGTCGCTGGTCGGAAGAAAATTCTTTTTGGTAGGTGATATGGGCACTGTTTTTATAACTTTAGAACCATCAGCTTCTGATTGATCTTCTATCTCTTTTAATCGAACTTTTCCCAGTCGGCTCATTTGGGAAGAGTGAGTTGTCTGTGCCAGTAGTTCATCGTCACTGCTATCAACAGTGGTATCACTGAGCAATGCAAAACTATCCACTGAAAACAAACTATCTCGGTGGTGAACAGTTTGACCATTCACAGATTCAGACTCCTGGCTGGAGTCCACACCCTGGATCAGGCCTTTCACTTCCTTGCCAAGATTAGAATGTCTGGAGACGAATTTCTCTTCTCTGTCTGGGATTTTGTCTTCAGCATTCTCTGTGTAGTCTTTTGGAGTTTTGAGATTCTCTAGAGTAAAGAGATTTTCTCTAGGTTGTTTATAATTTCGGGACGTAAGAACTCCGTAGTTGCTGTATAGGGAGTTGAAATAATAATCCTGGCGTATTTTTTCTGCCTCCCGAGCACTGAGATTTAGATCTGGGCCAGTCAAAAGTCGAACTTGGCAGCGGAAGACACTTTCCTTCAGTTTAAAAAACTGACGCTTGGTTTTCTCTCTTTTGCTGATCATGTAACACAGATTACGTGCCTAAAAAAAAAGACAGAATAAAAATTATTAAATTAACATATAAATTTTAAAAATAAAAAATAAAAATAACAATAACAACCCACTATAACTCGATGAAAGTTCATTATTTTCAGTAAAATGTCATGGTTCACATTTTGTGAAATATTTAACTCTAATAGTTTTAATATAAATTTATAAAGGATAAATTTTATTACAAAATTAATACATTTTTTTTAAAATGAGGAATTAATGTAGTTAACAGTTTTAAAACCATTTTGGAGTATGACAAAACCAATAAGTGCAATGCTTTAGTTAAAACCTAGCAGTTCTTTTATCTCATCTAGTGCACATAATGGGAAAATTATAGTTTATAGTTCATTGGTACAACTGGCTTTTAACAAGAAAATTACAAATGTTGGTTATTAATTCAATACCTTAGTGTTATAAGTCAAATTTTTTTAAAAATTCAATTGAAACAGTGAACTTTTAACATCTGGTTTATACCAATTTACAATATAAAATTGAAAACAATACAATTTAACTAGATCCAATCTCATGCTATCCCCTCAGATACTAATTTAAAAAAACCCATAAAAAACAGTTTTTGACTATAAATCCTAACTAAAACTATGTCCATTTTAATGCGCATTGCACATCAATCCTAAAATCCAAAATTCTGCCTGCTAAATGACAGCTCGATTGGATCATGGGAAAGGGGTTGTAGAAACATGTTTTACAATCTGTGCAACGTGAGACAGATTAGCAATATATAGCATTGACAATTTCAGATCGGGAATATATTTTACTAAACTATCGTCAATATAATACGCACAGCACAGCGCAACAGGAAAGTATAAAAAAAGGGTGCTCAATATAATACTCACCGCAACACTCTTGCACAAAAATTAACATGTTACATAGAAATAAATAGAGATAAAATAAAAATTCATTTATTTAATTACAGTACATTTGATCGATCTGAAATTTCGATGCATCATTTTTATCACCGGCACGAGTATAACTGCCAAATTTCAGCTCCCTAGCTTTCGAGGAAGTGGGTTAAAAATCTATCTTAAGTGTAGATACAAAGGGGTAGAAAAGTCTGGGGTCAAAATGTCCTGTGGTTGGACTGCCCCGGGTCGTGCCGTCTGGGGTGGAAACGTCCTGT
Source organism: Radix auricularia (assembly GCA_002072015.1). Classification (NCBI taxonomy): domain Eukaryota; kingdom Metazoa; phylum Mollusca; class Gastropoda; family Lymnaeidae; genus Radix; species Radix auricularia. Next base: position 1,986,116 of record MUZC01000269.1, on the reverse strand, counting down.
GGTCGAACTGGCAGGGTCGAACTGTTTGTAATTCCCCATTGAGATAACATGTAACTTAAGAACTTTTAGCACTAAGCTCTTCAATCCAATTATTAACTGCATACTACAACTCACCCTTTCCAGATCTTGACGTAAGTGAACAAACATCTTCATTCGGGCACTAAGACTGTCTTTCTGCTGCTTCTGCATCTGGTCCTCCTCCTCCATTTTAGGTGTTATCAATGGCTTGTTATTGTTGACCTACAAAATATGAGCCAATAAATATTGATTTTTTAAAATATGATTATAAGTCTTCCCTAATTTTAAATCCTTGTCGCTGTGAAACAAAAACAAACAAAATTTTTTCAAACCAAATAGATTTTCTATCATTGTACAAAAATCTTCACATGCTACTGACTCATGATAGAAGTCCTAATCTACTTGAAATTATAATTTAAAAAATGTAATTTGTCAGCAATTTACAAAGTTAACTTTTAAAGCCCGATAAGGTTTTCTGTAAACATCCTCCTCAGACCCATAAGGATTTCAGATTTATTGCGATCAATTGGCTATGAATTTAAAAGATTGCTAATAATGTATTTAAATTATTATACTGACTTCACCTTCAAGGATAATCTTACAGAATGGTTATATTGCTTATCAAAAAGACTGTCTTGAGTTTAATTTTACCTGTAGCTTAGTAATATTATTTTTACCAAAAAAAGTTTAGCAAAATCACATCTTCAAAAAAATATGGTAAAAACTACCAAAAAACTTCGCGAAACGAGCGGAAGCACTGATGAAAACACCCATATTTCCGGATGTCAACTTAAGCTTCTTTCACTAAATGAAGAGTTTCTACTTTCTAATATTTCATTTACTAAAGAGAGCCCTATCGAGGGGTGCTTTACTGCACTTTGGGGCTTTAAAAGTTAAGCGCATAATTTGCATAAAAATAATAAGATAACCAATGACAGAAATTACGTGTAAAGTTATTTTCAATTACATGATGAACATAAAAAAATATACAGGGAAAGAGTGATGAAAAAATTCTAGCCAGAGCAATGTCTAGAAACTTGAAGGAAGATCACATATGATATTACATACTAAGGTTGTTAAGACGCTCGTTTTTGAGGACCGACTAACCGTTCAAAAAAAGACCGGTTAAAAGCTCGTCCTTATATCCCTAATGTTTTGAGACCCATTTGAGAACTAACAAGAGAATATTGTCACCTGGCATCGTCTGATGGCATCAAAGCCAGCTTCCCCCGCTTGCGTTCAGCTCTTTCCGCATTGCCCTCAATTCAAAGAATTTTTTTTTAAATCCAAAAAATTAACTAAACAGTGATGGTTAATGGTCTTTTTTATATTTTATTTTGGGGACTCGTAGTTCACAGGTCTAAATAAGATGACAGGTTCAATCGTTCGTTAAAGTTAGCGAGGTTTTTTCATTAGTTTCAAAAACCAACGCCTCGCCCCGTCCATTGTGACGTCATGTTTACCTCTCTTGTGTGTGATGCCGATCAACTCGCGTATTAAAATTAATAATATAATAAAATTATAAAGCTACGGAGTAAACGATGATAAAATGGAATTTATTTAAAGGACATTATTTTTCAATCCTCAACTCGCCAGCATAATTGAATTTTGCGACGCACACGTTCCCCCTCCCCGTTTTTTTTCTGTTCAAATAGGGTTTGAGCTACACTCGGCGTACTATTAATGTGGTAATCAAATGCCTTTGACTAGCAGGAAAACTGTCACTGAAAGACCGAACTCGAATTTGTGGGCCGATTAATCGCCCGGTATCTTTGCTACGTCTTTCAAATACCTCTTGTAATATAGGTACATGTACTTCACTAAGCGGCGTGCGCCGATAAGTTTTTGAATGCCTGAACTGAAACAGACTATAAACCGGTGATCAGAAAATGCGGATAGGTCACGGGGTCATATGCTTTTATAGCTTTCTTTGTCTTTATAAGAAACAGACTATAATTAATATAAATAGAAACAGCCTCGGCCTTGACCGTTGTTGACATCAAACGCGCGCTGTGTAAGCTCTCGTACAGTCTCGACAACTAACCAGCTGGATCTTGGTATCGCTTTTACTCACCGCGACAAAGCGAGAGGGAGAGGCGCGTTACCGCTTGTGTTGTTTTTTTCACTAGTTTTTTTCACTATGCTATCGCTAGGTTTTTTTGTTGTTTTTTTTGGTTACACGGTCCTACAGTCCTGAATAAAGATGACCTGGTCTGAGGACCGGTTAACCGTTAACAAGCTTATTACATACTTTATTTTACTCTTTGACAAATAATCAAAATAATTTTCATACCTTTCTCTTCAGTTTCCAGTATTCAGTTACTATGTCAACAGCTTCTTCTGGAATAAAAAACTTTTCAGCTATTTCCTGAATGTCAACCAGATGATAAAAATCATCCTCTATCTGCTGCAACCTAGAGTTTGAAAAAAAAGTTAATTGAAAAATAAAATTAAAATATAAAAAATAAATTACATGACAATATCCTAATTGCTATGATTAGAGAGAAAGAATATATATTTTTAGCATTGAAAAACATCTACTTTCTGTGAGGCTGTGAATAGCAAAAGAAATCTAAATATTCAGATTCAAAGCAATAGAAAAAAAAAATCTACTTTTAAAATTTTTTAAAGTGATATTAGTTTTTTAAAATAAAAATTTGAGTTGATTGACATGGTTTTTTCCTTGATAAGAATGAACTAAGATTATTAATATATTATTATAAAAGACAACCATGAAGTCCATATCTTGTAGACTCAATTACTGTCTTTACTGTCAAGAAAGTAAACATCAAGCTATTTTAACAATTAATTATACTTTTTAAAAAATATCACACTAAGTGAAAATTCAGATACCCTTAAAAAGATACATTTAAAAGGAACATTTTAAATTACCTAATGGTATGAAAAGCAACTTTTTATATTTATACAATCGGACGGATCTCTCATAGTCAAAATCAAAAGGGACCCGAAAAATATTAGTCTTAGGGAGTTTTTGAGTTAAGGAATTGGCGTAAAAATAAAAGATTAATCAAGGACAATATTGATGGGGGGAGCCATCCCTTGGAGAAGGCTTGACAGGAAAAAAAAGAGAGGCGGTGTCTGATGTTTCGTATGAAAAGAGGCCCAGTAGGCTTTGACATACCGACTTCAGTAAGGAAGTCCCCCCCCCCACACACTTTATGGGGGGAGTAAGATTTTACTTTTTAAAAGGAGTCGTATCATCCAGCAAAGTGACTCCTTTTTCTTGTCTAGGTCATTTTACCATAGTACAATATCTAAAAGATAAATATTTCACACTTACTTTTCCTGTCTTTTCTTTGCCATTTCTGCTTCTGAGACTTCGTTTTCAGTGTCAATGTTATCTTCTTTTTTAGGTGACTCAGAATCAGATGCGTTCCTGTTCTTGGTGTGTTTCGGGCAGAAAGCCTGAGCCAAATTTGAAAAAATTTATCTCATTTAAAAAGTCGGCTTAAGAAATATCACGAAAAATTAATTAACATTTTTTTTAATCATTGATATTAAAAATGACTTTTTTAAAATCAATGATATCATCATATATGTATAAAAGTCAGTTGTTTTTTTACCCCATTACTTTAATATAAGTTTTTAAAGATATATATCAAATTTAGAAAAAATTCCCTTTGGTGTGATTAAATGATTTTCATTCCTTAAAGGTGTTTTATGGTGAATGGCTGATTTGATCAAATGATTTATTTTTGTTACAAACAAGGAATCTCAACCAGGCCCAGAGTATATTTAAATTTGTAAATCTGCTTATCTTGCCATTAAAAGTGAGGGCAATTTTAAATATTTAACTAGAAAAATGAAGCTTAAACTTCACCTTTTGTTTTCTTAAATAGACACAAAAACTAATGAACACAACACAAATACTAATGAACAAGCTAGTATTCTAAATCATTGAGAATGCCCATTAACATACAAATCTAATAAATGCAATAACAACAAAATTTACACTTTGGATTATAACTTTTAGGAGATTATTAGTGCAGATTCAACTAAGAAGTTTACTTTACTTTTTAAAAATTTAATTTCCATGAATCAAAATACCTTATGTTTATAATTGTTAGTCAGTATTGTCTATAAATAGAATTCATTCCAAACAAAAATAGACATTTTCTAATAAAAAATATTAAATTGGTTGAGTCTACAAATTTACAAAGTATGGTGTAATGTCTCGCCTTTCCTTCTTCTGAAATAAAAAATGCACCAAAAATACTTTGGAATCCCCTGTCATAACATTAAGTAAATTTTTTTTTAAAAATTGACTGAAGAATTCATTTGTCTAATTTTAAACTGCTTGCGTAAATTTCACTGTTTACTAAGCTTTACTCTTCTCTCACTACTCTCTGTTTCTTGTTTTCCATTTCTTTCCCTTAGGTCATGTTACCCCATCTTTCTCTTCCTTTTGTTTGTTTCATGTGCTATTAGCATACATTAAGAATAGATTATGAATTCCGTCAGAATGAGGATAACAATGGAAGAAAAAAAGGAGTTAAGTCTTTATTTTTAAATATATTTAGTAAAATTATTTAAACTCCAGTCAATAAAAGTTTTTAAAAAAATGTACTTAATTTAAACAAATTAATTTCTATGATTTTCAAAATAGCTCCACATTAGTAGCAAGGTTCCCTCTAAGGTTTGATGATTTATGTGCATAGTTGCAGATAATCCATTTTTTTGTGGTATATTTTACAAAATTTGCTGCGCAGTAATTCTTAACTACTGCACTGCATTGCTCAGATATGTGCGCGGCCGCACAGCTTAAAGGGAACATTGATGAGTAGTCATTAAATAGTTTAAAACTTATAGCAGAATAGGAAAATTAAGAACTTGTAGCAGTTAAAAATAGTAAATCCTTGGAGAATAAATTCACTCACCCTTAAGTGAATCCCATCTGCATCATCAGAGTCATCAACGATGGTTTTCATGTCCAAATTATGAGCAAAGCCACAGGTGACATGAAAAGCTGTCTTACATTGTTTCACAGAGCACTGAATACATGCCCCCACACGCTCTTTACACAAACTGCAAACTAACGCCCATCTAGATGGCTGAAAGTAACAATAAAAGCCATTTTTGCACACACTCGAGAGGGAATAAATTGAATTTTCCTCTGCTCCTTCACTTTTTTCAGCATAGTAAATTCCATACATATCCGTGAGGTGTTGTAATGGTGTCATAATTAAGATAAGCACTTAGTATTGACTTGAGACAGAAAAGATGTTTTAAGTTTTGTTTTTTCCCCAGCTATGATATGGCTTCATGTATTGATGATTAAAATTTCAAGTAGTAAAGTCCTTTAATAAGATAAATAGCATAAAATATGTCATCATTGCTCACTGCATCTTAGTAACGATGATGTTACACAGGTGTAATCATTATTACTTGCTAAACATTTTGAGGCTAGTTTGACAATAGTTCAAAGTTGGGGTTATTCAATCTGGAAGTTTCACACTAACCGGGATATTAGAAATTTTTGTGACGGGTTCCATCTTCTCAGGACAACCAATGCTGACCTCTGGTATCCACAAGGCACAACTAACATGAGTCCATTTTGTTCCACTTCTAAAAAAAACCCAAAGATGTGGATTTTATTGACATAAAACATACTTAACAAATGTATTATAATGATAAATTGAGGGCTAGTCTTGTCCTTGAAACTAAATTTCTACTTAAACTTTTCACATGATCATGTTTAAGGTTTAAATGCTGCCTACAGAATTTTTTAACCAAATATATTTAATTTCAAGATCACTACAAAAATTAGTAGTATACAACTGGCAAGTTATAAAAACAAATTATGGATGGTACAAAAAAATTCAAATAGATATGTGAAATAAACTTCCGAAACTGATTAAAGTTGTAAAAATCTTGACAAAACAAATAATGGCTGAATACTAACTTTGTTGACTTCATTGCTCCACCTCTCTTAGGACACAACAAGCACATTGGTTTAATGCCCAGAGCACATATACGACATAGCCAGCTTCCTTCAGGTATGGTTTGAATCCCATAACATGCCTAGAGAGGGAAAATACAGTTAACAGTTTATCCCAATAAAATTGTGAACATGTAGGAGTCTGATCATACAGAAATTATCATTATGTGTACTGTGATTAGAAAAAACAACAACACTATTGTAGTTTACTAAATTTCTTATCTTTTACAATTTTGAAAGTTTAAAATAATTTTAGAAAAATAGTCTTAGAATTTTAATAATGAAAATAAAGTCTGTTCATTAACTTAAAACATTACATGTTTTTTTATGGATTTTATAACAGACACAAATTTACTTTGATATCAACGTTAATGGCTCACCTGGTGAACACAAATATCACAGCCATCACAAAAAACCATCTCATTGGTGTCTTCACTTTCCAGCTATCAAGATCAAAAGTTTGAATGATTGTTAAGAATCAACAAAGTTAAATTTGTAATCCAATACTTAAATTATTTTAATATATCTTATCTTTAAAAAGAAATCTGAATCTGTTTTAAAGAAGGCTTAAGGTCAACAGGGACCAAGAAAGATGGGAGCTATTTATAAGAATCCCATCTCTTAACTTGCACAAATACAAATAAAAAATCAATTATTTCAGAAAAAAAAAAAAATTGTTGTTGGAAAATAATGGGCTAATGCTATTAATGGCCAATTTGAGGTCCATTTATCTGTTTTGTTTCGTTATATGAATCTTGGCTTAAAGTTTAAAACTCTCTCAAGAATTTAAATCTTATGATTTCATATGATGCCACCCTATCATTTAAGGCTATTTTAATTTTTAGGATCTTTTCTTTAAATTAAGTTGTTATAAAATTAGTCTTAGTAAATCGTTTTAGACATATGTTTAGATTTATATCATTTCTTTTATTAACAGGGATGATTTATTTCGTTACAAAATGAAGTGTTTCAAATAGCAACAGTTAAGTTTAAACATCTTGTTTTGACATTTTTTAAAATCTTTAATGATAATGTATAACTATTCAAAAATATTTCATGCCATTTTCTATTTAATTTTTTTTTTCAAGAAAGAAAAATATTTGCGCTTTCATGTAAATGAATATTACATTTTTATAACAGACCTGTTTACTATTATGAATTAGGTGTATATGCATGTATCTGAGATGCCATAAATATGACTGGTAGGTGGCAATGCAATTAATGGCGATAGAAATACAATTGTTTGGCAATCAGCCACAAGTATATTACCACTACACACTGAAGTGGAGGAAGGATGTTTATGCAGCACTTTACTTGGATGTGCTGGAGCGGAATTAGGAAAGGATATTTTTAAAGGTTTAATATCACTTGAATAATTTTGATGCTTTTTCTTTTTAACCTGGCTAGATACAGCAACAGTCTTATAGGCTAGTGGCAAATTTATTCAACACTCACGTTTGTGATGTATGCCATAAATATTTAGTTCTTCAGCTGACATCCAAGTGATTGATTGCCTAAAAGGAGATTATTTTTTTTTTAAACTGGTGCATTCTCAACTGTAAACAGCTTTTGAAATCTATTTTGGGAGGTCATTTTAGCTGTTCAATTTTAACACCAAGTTTTGTTGCATTTCTCAACTACCACTACAGGGGGCCTGACAAGCTAAATATTTTAACCAGCCAGAAGCATCTGAGGCGTTTATTTCCTCAGATCCATCGATCCATTACCTCATTCAACTTAGACATTTTTTTTGCAGGTTTTTAAAAATATATGTTTAAAATTAAATACACATCACTTTTTTGTGCCATTTTTTAAGGAGAAATGCATAAACTATCTTCAGGTTTATACACTCACCGATCTAGATAAGTGGTGGCTATACACAACTTTTTAATATGATATACTTTGCTAAGAAACGCCATGCTAATATTTACAGTTTGATTATTTCAATAAATGTCTAAGAAATTCAAAACATCCAGTGCAATGTATATAATTATGTGAGTTATTTTATTTTTCAAAAGTTTACCGGTTTGAAGATTATGAGATAAGCACTATTTTGAAAATAATAATGTAATAATTTGGTAGCTCCATGGTAAACAGGTCTGTCATGAACACTCAAAAACTTTAGTCCTACTAGAGAAATATTTTGTTTTTACCTTGAACCAGGTAAAATATATTCTCTACATATTGTAGCTTAGACTCTGGAAGTTCAATGTGATTCAAGCTAGCAGTAGGACAAAATATTTGACATGAAATATATTAAATTGAAATGTTTTAAATTATTGATATTGACTCACCATCCTACAGACATCACATGCAACATCTTCATCATACTCAATGCCAAGTCCTTCTTCTGTTTTCTTTAAAGCGTTGGTTTTAACATAACACTATCAAAAACAAGAAATTAATTTTTTGTAAGTGAAACCACAGAAGATATGCATATATCTCTTGCTGTTAAGTTTATATTAGAAACTTAAAAAAAAAATCATTGATCATTAAAAATGTCCAAACATTTCCTACAAGAAAAGCCAATTATATAACACAAAATGAACACCCCTAACCAGCTTTTAAAGCGTCCCTAGATAGCACTCACGCTAGTAATGAGATGCCGGAAAGTAAAAGCTCTTCAATGCTTGAAAAATGATGTATTTGACTTCCGGCAATGGCGGCTGTTGCCTGGACTAGTGGTATCGCTAGATTTTCGTTGTTTTTTTTAGTATTTTTTTGTGTTTTTTTTTTTGAAGATGCGATTTTTCTATACTTTGTTATAAAAATAATAGTACTAAAATACAGGTAAATATAGTATCTAACTCAAGACAGTTTTTGGAATGCGTAAAATAACCATTCTTAGCCTAAAAATGAAGTTAGTGGGACAATAATAATATAAATGGATTTTACGCAATTTTTTTAATTTCATAACCAGTTGATCGCAATATGGGAAATACTTATGGGAATTAGGCGGAAGTTTATTGAAAACCTTATGGGGCTTTAAGAGTTAAGAGACCTATTTGAAGAATACTTTACATAGCCTCAGAGTGAATGTTTTTCTTTAAGTTAGAACTAAAGAACATTTTTAAAAATTTGTCTTTTCTCCAAAATCAGAGATTAGTTTTATTAAATATGGAAGATTTTTATGCTCCAGGTAGATTTTTTTAATTTAATATTATTCAAATTGTAATGTTGTATGGTTTAAAATATTTAACGCAGAGAAGTAATAAAAAACATTTCCATTTATTTGGGTCAACAAAAGAATCCTAATTTAATTAAAAGACACAAATTTGTGACCATACACAGTGATCAACAAAAGAAAAAACATTACATGTAACATCATAAGTTAACACCAAGGATTATCACTAGTACCTGATTCTCAAGCTCTTCTATCATTCTTTCCATGTTCCACTCATTTATCAACTGGAGCCCTGGAAACAAATTTTTTGTATTCTATTTCAACTATGTTAATGCGCTTAAGGAATAACTTTGAAACATTTTATTAACACTTTAACAAGTTAAAAACTTAACAAAACTCTCAAATGTTAATGACAGCTAATTATGTCATTTAATGTCGCAGGTTAGAGTCTTACCCATTTCTTCTCTGTCTTGGTTAACTAGTTCTAACCATGTGACATCCTGATCGTCAAGGTCGTATCGAACAATTTGTTCTGCTAACTCTTGCATACCAGTTAACTCATGCTGGCTTTGCTGATAAGTTTCATCAACCTTCTCATGCAGATATTTGCGAAGTGGCCTGAGTTGAAATGAAAATATCTTGTATCAAAAGAGTCTATAAAAAATGACCTTTTGGCAGATTTTAAAAAGAAATAAATTATAATTCCTTTTTATTCTTAACTTTTTAAAAAATGAAATTTTTGTAATGAAAAGGCGAAAAATATAAAAGAATGTTTCCCAACATTCTGAAAACAAACTAATATATAGTCATTATTTGTTTCACAAGCTCATAGGTCTTCATTAGATGTTGTATGTGAAACTGTAGAAAAGTAATATATTTTTTGGATATTAACTATTAATGTGATAAAGCGTGGTAATGTGCTCCTTGATGTTATTACCAAACTGCGGTAAAGCTCGCCTCGATAGAACTCTCTTTAGAAACAAAATCACAGAAAAATAATTACTCTTCAGTGCGAAAAGATGACATATTCGACTTCTGGCCATGGCGGCTGTTTCCCTCGCTATTCGCGAAGTTTTTTGGTAGTTTTTACGAGGTTTTTTTTTTTGAAGATGTCATTTTTTTATACTTTATTACTAAAATAATAGTACTTAACTACAGGTAAAAATAGTTTTAAACTCAATGCAGTCTTTTGGATACATAAAATAACCATTCTTATCCTAAAAGACGAAGTCAGTATGTCAAATAATAAGATAAATGGATTTTACGCAATTTTTTTAATTTCATAACCGGTTGATCGCAATTCAGGTAATTCTTACGCACTGAGGCGGAAGTTTTCCGAAAACCGTATGGCACACTAAGAGTTAACAAAAGATATTTTAATTAATGAAATATTTGTTTATATCTCTAAAAGCCAGTCATTAATATAAGTTCTTAAAATCTATTATCATCTCATCCCCTAGATACCATTATAAAGCCCCTAGGGATGTCTTCTAGGCGGTAAACGTAATAAAGGAAAATTGACTATTAGAACTGCATCTGTATGTTGCAAGGCGGTGGCATTCATTATAGAAAAAGTAAACAGAATTATTGCATTTAAAAAAATTTTTAACAGGGTTTACAGAATAATTGCAAATATTTCACTATCATGTGAAAATAGAGAGCGTTAAAAATTTATACGCATTCACCGCTTTTCAGGAAAAGATATCACTATGAAGTTAAGCTAATGAAATACAGAACAATGTGCAATGCTACTATTGGTTTTAATGCAAAAGGGATTTAGAGGTAAACTTACAGTTTAAAATCACCGTTCTTTTGCTGCTTTTTATTTTCCCTGTGGAATTATCAAATATTTTTTTTTAAATATTAACTTTATTATAGTTTTATTTAGAAAGTATTTTGATGGTTGAACGGATAAACAAAAAACTTGTAAATAAGTGAAAGCAAAATGATTCAAGTACACTCCACCTAATCTAATAGCATTTTTGCATTGTTTCTGATTTTATTTTGCTACCTCAGAAGAGTGGAAAATTATATTGAGAAAATATTCAATTGAGAAGTTCAAATCAGTTCCAACCAATGAAGGAGATAACTATTAGCCCTGAACACACAAATTTATGAATTTCAAGAAAATGCTTAATTCAAAAAGGGAATAATAATCATGTACTAGAAACTTATACTTAAAATTTTTATTGCATTTCACAACTCACTTAATACAGGAAGGAGGTATTTCCTCTTCATTAACAGGGACTTGTACTCCCTTTTCCCACTCTTGACGCCATGGATCAGAGATAACTAGATACTCGCTCTCAAAAAGAATTTCAGTATCTGCCAGTTTCATTGCACTTATAAGATCCTTGCGAAAAAGCTAAGGAAGTAAACAAAGAAAGTGAGGCACAAAAATACCACCATGTAAAACAATACTAATTAATTTGTTAATTGTACCCATAACTGTTTTTTTTTTTTAATTTGTTTGCGTTTGGCACTTCTTACTAATAGCTAAAAAACGTACATATAATTTTTGTAAACAAATAGATTATTGCTGTTAAAACCCTAATTTAAGTAAAGCAAATCTGATATTTGGCTTCAGCATTCAGAATGGTGGTCAGCCGTGTTAATTCCAATTCCTATACAAAGGGTCCAATCTTCACTAACCAGTTAAAAATTACATAATCAACACCTAAATTCCCTATAAGCTGCATGGCTGTGCAGATATCTGACCGACTAAGTGTAGCAGTTGGAACTAGAGCACAAAAAATTTTGAAAAATATTACACAGTAAGTAGATGCAACTTTGAACAAGAGATTTTTTTACTTTGCACACAGACCAACAAATCTTAAACATTGATCAACACCATTAATTTATCCCTTACCTCAGCCGGCTTGTTATGGCTGGTGTTCAAGCCACTGGCTTTTGAAATAATGTTGGGACTACGTTTACTCATCTTTCCTTGTTTAGACATTTTTGAACCTAAAAAGTTTTAAAAGCTTTCGGTTATCAATATTATAAAATGTTGAGCTACAAAACACTACAAACATAATGAGCAGATAAAACACTTAGCAACTTTTAACTACTGATTTTCAGCTTACTTTGACTTTTTCCTTTTCTCGCAACTGGCTGCTCATCTTCATCACTGCTGTATTTATCCCTTTTAGATGGCCCAGGCTCTGATAGAAGAATAAATTTTATTGTACATTAGGTGTCTGAAGAAGACTAAAAATTATTAGTCTCTGTAGATTTAAAGTCTAAAGAATGAATTTAATGTTTATAGTAGTTGAAGAACTATTATGCGAAAAAAATTAGTTGAAACATCAGATTGATTGTTGTCTTTTAAAGCCATAAGCATTTCTTCTTTTAAAATTTATAGTTTTTTTATAAGTTAAGTTCACATATTTGACTTTTCTATTTTTATACCAAAACTCATGAAATTTTTTTCGTTGTTATATAAAACATATTATTCACCTAAAAAATCTAGGTTCATTTTTAATTAAAAAAATTTCTTTTTGTAAACAGGCTTTTGCTGAATTTCTTTCCTATCTTTCACAATTATTTTACCATGACTCATGTTAGTTTCTGGCGGTGCAACACCTTAATGGTACTGTGATATCCATTTCTAGATGCCCCTTATTGCAGTCTGCTTTATTTAAATTTATTTAATTCCACGTTAAATTTCTATAACCTTTACCATGTTTATTTTTAATATCAATATTAAATAGAAATATGGAATAATAAAACTTACCAGGGCTGTCATCTCGTTTTCCAGAAGCTTTCTTTGTGCCTTTTGTAAGAGGCATTTTGACAGAGATCTGTGTACACTGATACCAAAGACAGGTACATGCACTTACACAGTTTGATGCACTTTAGTTGATGTCATCAAAATCAGGGATGGATTGTTCTGATTCTAAAAATCAAAAGAAAGTAGTTTGTTAACAGATCATTTTGATGATTTCATATATAAATGTAATATATTGTATGACAGCTAATAGCTGGTTAGAGTAAAAGGAGTTAAAAAAAAAAAAAACACCTTGTGAGAAGAATTCACTCAAAGTAGACATCAATGTTTCTTTCTATGGTTAAAACAGTTATCCAAATACAAGTGCAAGACCAGTCTTATTTTATCTGAACCACTTATTCATAACTCCAATTCATCCACACTACCCCAAGTTCATTTTTATGTCAAATCTTTAAACAGGAATTAAGTTTCAATTTAGACTGCTTAGTTCAGTTTGACTCATGACTCTTTATTTTGAATGTTCTAAGTTGACTGGCATTGCACAAGAGAGTTCAACAGTAACAGTGATGACCTAAAGGTGTCTTAGTACTCTTAGCAAAATAAGTATAATGTGTGCATGTATCTAAAGAATAGCTTACTTTGAATTACTAGAGTAGGGTCTAAAAATAGCTAAGTTAGGAAAGACAAATATATATTATCATATTGATTGCAGATTTTTAAGCATCAGGCTTGATCACTTTATGATTATTAGGAGGAGCACAAGTCAAGAAGGTCACTTAATGTTTGAGCAGTTTAAATTGGCTAAAGTGTATTACTCTGACCGCGGTGTCGCGTCTCTTCCGGTTGCTATGAAGGATAGTTGCTTCCCTTGAATCTTGTTTGTTTTCTTATTTATTTATTACCTCCCCTTTGTTTATTATAATTGGATTTGTGTTCTTGCGCCGCGAGAGAGAGAGAGGGGGGGGGGCTCAACTGTTCATTTTTTCCCAAGTATAAATGAGTATATTCTAAGAACTATTTGCTGTGCTCATTTAGAAAGGAGTGCTGCTAATTCCTTGGCGCGCTTTTTTTCCACCATTTGCTCTGGGTGCGTTTCCATTAGTAAGTAGCCATTTTTTGTTAAATTTTGGGTAAATATTGGCAAAATGGAGACTGTGTTATAAAAATGGAAGGTTTTAGGGTTTGGGTTAGGTATAGCTTTAGAATTTTCGGAAAATTGAAGATTTTAGTGTTTGGGTTAGGTATAGCTTTAGAATTTCGGAAAATTGAAGATTTTAGGGTTTGGGTTAGGTATAGCTATAGAATTTTAATTGTGGCAGTAGTGATCTAATGGATGAATTTCTAAAAGGATTAAAAAAGTGTATCCTCCCCTTTGTTGTGATTCCGATGCCTGATCGGTGAGTACCCATTGTTTTCTTCATTTTTAAAACTATTTTGCTTTTATGAAAAATGCTAAAAAATACTCCTTAAAACATTAGAATGTCCCCCCATCCACCCTTATTTTTCCCCCTGTATTTCCTTTTTTTTTTTTCAAAATTAGCGGGTTGCTAAAAAACTGCAAAATTTTAGAATCCCTGATTACCCTACCCCTCTAAATTCATGGGGCTCGCACTACTTTTCCGGTGGTCACGTGCCACAGCAACAAGATGGTCGCCGGTAATGGCGGCGCTGTCGGAGTACTACATGTTTACCTTTAAATTAATTAATCGTGTCATTTATACAAAATGAATGCATAGGGCAAATTGAATCCCCACCCCAAAAAAATTTGATTTCAAAAGCGCAACAGTGTTGTGCATGCACACTGTAAGTCATTGCGCATGCAAGAAAATTTGGTCATTTGCTCCTACTACGTCTTGTCCTATGCTGCTACTGCTATATTACAAATAATAAAATTGGTTAATAAGATTTATAAATGTTATCAGATTTTAAAAAAAATATGCATTGAAGGAAAGTGGGGGTTTCCACTAATGGTTTGGAAAAATCTTGATATCTGCAGACCTGCCAACTTTCCAAAAAAAAAAAATCTGTAGATGGTGCGCGCGCAAGTCGGGATCGCGAGTCATTAGCGCCGTGGTCTAAATCTATACACTTAATTATCAATAGTTAAATAATTAAAAGTTAAAGAAATAATCATTTACCTTCATTTTCATGTAATAGTCCACAGAATGAATATTAACTCTTAAAGTCGCAAAGCGTCGTAATGCGTCTCTTCCCGCTATCCCTAAAGCGTCGTAATGCGTCCCTAGATACAAATCTCGTTAGAAATGAGATCTCGGAAAGTAAAAACTCTTCAATGCTTGAAAACCGATGTATTTGACTTCCGGCAATGGCGGCCTTTGCCGGCACTAGTGTTAACGCTCGATTCGCGATGTTTTTTGGTAGATTTAACGGGTTTTTTTTCGAAGATACGTTTTCGTTATACTTCATTACTAAAATAATAGTTCTAAACTACAGGTAAATATTGTTTCAAACTCAGTACGGTCTTTTGGATGCGTAAAATAGCCATTCTTAGCCTTAAAAATGAAGTCAGTATGACAATAATATTATAAATGGATTTTACGCAAATTTTTTAATTTCATAACCGGTTGATCGTAATACGGGAAATCCTTACGGGACTGAGGCGGAAGTTTTCCAAAAACCTTATGGGGCTTTAAGAGTTAACATCATTACAAATGTACATATATACATATGCACAGAACAGAATAATCATTATTTACATATGTACACAACTTGCATGTGTTCAGTTTGACAACATTTCTCTTGTGGCCTTTTTACATTTGCCCAACAACTCTTTGGACATATGTAAGTTGCCATGGCAATTGGTAACTTTGGTGACCAACAAATTAGACAGAGTCTCCACTTTCATAGAGGCCCTTGACTCTGTATAGTTTTTCTTGACAATAGAAAAAATTCTTTCGGCATCTGCATTGCTGTGGGGAATGCAGCACACTGCAAGCATGGCAGTAGCCAAATCCTTTAACTCCACTTGGTCTGTTATTGGATTTTTAAAGTTTTTCAGGAAGTGCCACTGTTCATCCACCCTGGTTGAGGTAACCACTTCCTTTGGTAGGTCCATAATCTGGTACTTCCTGAATTGTTCCTCATAGGAGTCCAGTGAACAGGTCATTGGGATTTTCTTTTTAAAAAATTGAAGGTCAGCAAAGGTACCACTATCTCTCCAATTCATATTTAACACTTTGGCATGCTGGTAGAGTGGGTCAGATAGTGGAAATTTCTCTTTCATATACTTGAGAGCTACAACATAGAAAGACTTTAGGTGCTCTACAACCACTTTTCTTGACTTCTCATTCAGCTTTTCCAAAAGTGCATTGCTGCATTAGTTTGTAGTTTCACTGTCAATGCTGTTAGCTGCAGCTGCATGTTTCTTAGTAGTTATATGTTTTTGAATATCATTATAACCACCCCTTTCTATGCTTAAGTGGGTTTGGCAAAGATTGCAAAATGCAAATGTTTCCCCACGGGATGATGATCTAGGAAACGAATGCTTCTCAGTATATTCCTTTCTAAAACGTTGAGCAAGACGTTTTTTTTTGGTTGGAGTTTCAGCATTGTCGGATTCGACCTCATTTGTTGCCACGGCAGATCTTTTCAAAAATTTATCCATGTTGTCACGTTAAGCTTCCTCTTTGAAATAGGCACCACACAATGAATTATTTTTAAGTCCAATAAACGGATGGATGATAGAATATCAAGTGAAGAATGACACAATAAAAACACGGGTCCCATAAATAACGGAAGTGCGGGAGAAAAAACAGCAAGTCATCATATAAATCAGCCAAGTCGTCTTATTTTTTGGGGGCTTTTTCTTTTTATAATTTTTTCGCATTCGGATTTTTCATGGTGAATTTTTTTTTTTCGGAAAATCGGGAGATTAAGGGTCTTATCGGGATTTCGTAAGCATGGGTAAAAAATCCGTATAATCCCAAAAAAATCGGGAGGGTTGGCAGGCCTGTATCTGGAATCGGCAACGGAGCTGAATAATTCAGACCTGATTCCGATTCCCAAACGATTCTTAACTACTACAAGCAGCATTATATTTTAAAAAAACAATGGTTTTAAACATTTATTTTCTTTATTTTGCTCCGAGAATTTTAATTACCAGATTTTTAATAACCGGCAGAAAGTTTATTTAAAATCACATGTCAGAAAAATGTTGACCATCTTTTTGCTGTACTATGTAAAAGTCAATAAGCTGGCAGTGATAAATATTTTGAAAAGTAAAGCATTTGAAGGTAAGGTGCCCCGTTTTTCAGATTTTCTTAAGTTTTTGTTAAAATCAATAATAAAACATTTTTAAAATTATAAATTAATAATAAAATATTGTAGGCTTAACTTTAGTTAAGTGTTTGACTTTAAATCCTTTATATATGAGACATAACTAAAAGAATGTTCATTATAATACGCAGCCCAAGACAATCTAAAAATACAAAATTTTAGTTATGTCTCATAAAACTTTTTAATATAATGCGCATCGATCGGGAATACATTTTTCAATTCGGTAGCTAATCAGTTATATAAACAGGGCAAGACAAATAGCTGTAAATCAGGACTGCACCGTGTGGGGGTTTGCATGATGTTCCTAACTGCCTAATATTTCTTTCCTATCTAAGGTTAAGATCGTTCGTTTTTAAGCACTGGTTAACCATTGCAAAAAAATGACAGTTAAAACATTTGTTGCGGAAGAAAAAAAAAATCGCATTGATATAATGTATAACCACAAGACAATATCACTCTTGGGCCTTGTATCTTGAAGAATCATGTCATGGTCATATCGTACAAACTAAGGTTGATAACGGTTAACCGGTGGTCAGATCAAGACCAGTCCCGTTTAATCAGGACCAGTTAACCGTAACTTCATTTAGTCGGTATTAGCTCGGAGTTAATTTTTTGTAGTGTTACTGCAGAGTAACACAGCCAATACATGAACGAACGTGTCATCAAAGCATTTCTTAATGTTCCGGTCTATAAAAAAAAACACGGCATCACGGTTAGTGGAGTTCGGATAATGAAAGATTTTTAATTTTACAAATGTATTCATTTTGTTGCCGAAGCATAGTACCAGAAGTAACATAGTGCGGCGGTAATGTCAAAATGTAAATAATGGTCTAGGCTGCGAGTGTTACTATTTCGGTCTTATATCAATAATTTTCCAGCTAAGTACGTGCAAGTCAAAGGCATTAGACTAAAAATTACCACATTGATAAAAAAAATTGTTTTCTAAAAATTTGTTTCGCTTGTGTTGGAGCCCAGTGCATGAGAGCTGAAAGCAAAGGGGCTGTGTTGTCATGTCCGTTTTGATGTCAACAGCAGACGTCTCGTGGCAAAAATTTGATGCTTTCCCTTGTTGGTTCTAAAGAAATTAAGAAAAAATATGCCTGGACACTAAAACTGGCTTTTTTTTAAAAACAGTTTAACAATCTGCAAAGACAGACTAGCCAACATTTGAAAATAAGCTGCTAAAATACTTTTATTACATAAAATTACATATTTAATTTCATAACAGTTAATTCTTTGTTCTCACAAATTTTTATTTTTTCATCCACCATTTTGATGATATTGCTGAACTCTTGCGTCAGCACATCACAGGGGGCTATGATGTCAAATTAGACAACGCACTGTGAAAATTTGATCCATTCTCTTGTTGATTCACAAAACATAGTAAAAATATGGACAGACGGTTAACTGGTCCTCAAAAACTAGCGGTCTTTTTGAGGACCGGTTGACCGCTAGTCCCTGTATGCCTTATGTTTTGAGAACTAACGAGAGAATGTTTTCGCCTCGCATCGTCTGATGATGGCATCAAAGCCCACTTCCCCTGCTTGTGTTCAGCTCTTTTCCACAATGCCCTAAATTCAGCAAATTTTTTTTTTTAATTCCAAAGAATGAAGTAAAAAGTGGTGGTTTATGGTTATTAATTTTTTAATTTTATTTTTGAGGCTTTGCGATTAACCATTCTATATAAGTGGACCGGTTAAACTGTTCGTTAAAGTAAGTGAGGTATTTTTCCTTAGTTAAAAAAAACACTTCTCGCCCCATCCGTTCGGACGTCATGTTTACCTCTCTGCTGTGTGATGCCGGTCAACTCCCGAATTTAAAAATAATAATAAAATTATAAAGCTTACGGAATAAACAGTAGGCCTAATGATAAATGGAATTTAACTTTTAATGTGCCAAAGTGCAGTAATCCGCGGTTTACCGTTTTTTACCAAAGAGCGGTAATGCGCGACTCGATAGAACTCTCTTTAGAAACGAAATTACAGAAAAAAAAAACTCTTCAGTGGGTGAAAAATTATGTTTTTGACTTCCGGCAATGGCGCTGTTTACCTCGCTAGTGTTATCGCTCGCTATCGCAAAGTTTTTATGTTGGTTTTTTTTTCGAAGATGCGATTTCGCTCTATTTTATTACTAAAATAATAGTACTAAACTACAGGACCGGTTAACAACCATAATCTAAACAACCTTAGACTTCATCTTAAACTTAGTACAAACTATCAAAATCAAATCAATGACTACTGAGGGCGAGGGCTACTGCCACTAGTCAAAGCAAAAAAATATTTCGTATTGATAGAACCTGTTGCAGCACTAACCAGGAAACTGGTGCTACGACTATACGTATCAATAGAATAATTTCGTATTGCTACAAGTCGTAACAGCAGTTTCCTGGCTAGTGCTTACGACTAGTCGTAGCAGCAGACACTGCGTTACGTTATTTATTATTAAATCTCGAGCTTGGAATACACCAAAGTGACTATAGAATTTGGCAACTAAGAGATTAATAAATATAAGCATAAAATCAATCTTTGTAAAAGTAGATTGGCTTATGTAATTATTAACTTATCAAGTTATGCTAATGTCTTACTTTTAATCATTTTCACAACAAAACTATGCAATGTTTGGCGCCATGATGGCGAATTTCATTCCATGTCACGTGATCAGAAGGGGGGTAACAAAAATCCTGTGCATATTGTTTAATTCACAATATTTTTAGACCTACATAAGCTCAAGTAAAGTATTTAAGAAAATACCAATTAATTATTTTCATGTTAAATTTATTTAATTTTTATTTAATACCATAAGTTAACTTTTTTTGGAAATTTAAAATTATAACTGTTTCTTTTCAAGTTTTGTGCCGTTGCTCCTTTTTAGATTTAAAATGTATAACTTTTTAAGCTTAAATATGATCATCAATATTACGCAAAACAATATTTATTTAACTTTTTTAAAAAAAATAATGAATCGGAAACACTTTAAATCAATAATTAAATAATGTAAATGACCTCAAATGGAGTGTTTTGTAATTGGTAATAGTAATATAATAGAAAATTTGAAACTTAAAATGAGTTATTAAAAGTAACAATAAAAAAATAAGTAATAATACTGTTGTTTTTAAAATTAGTAAGTAGTAAGACCTGTTGATTGAACCATTTATTTATATATTTATTTTTAACTTCCGTACTTTAATAATATTTCTTGATTCTTAACTAACTTATTCAATAATTCCATATGATATGGAACATGCCGGTCGTTCGTCAAACTGAAGGCCTGCGGCCTTCATTAGTATTAGGCATACCCGACAGTGATAACTAACTCGCGAGATCAAGGCCGGTTCAAGGCGGGCATTGTTGACATGTGTAATGTGTAAACACTAAAATCATAACCAAACAGACAGGAGCGGCGTTTGAGGGTGGCAACTGGGGCGACTGCCCCAGGCCCCGCGCTTAGGTAGGCCCCGCGTTTCGGTCCTGAACATGTCTCTAAATTGCATTTTAAATCACGTCGTAACTGGCACGTCATTTTTCGATAAGAATAAACCGTTGTTTATAGACCAGAGAAAATAATGAACTTGTAATAATTTAATAAAAAGGTGACACGTGGTATTAAAATTACACAATAATCAAGATATTTCATATTTTTAAATACCATAGCATACTGGTGCTTAGCGATCTTTACTAGTACTCTGGCCCCGCGGGGTCATTGCTGGCACTAGGCCACGCGCTTACCTAACGCCGCGACTGCGTAGCAGTGACGTAACTAGGGTGTGTGCTGCCTGATGGTGAGGGGGCACGACTCTGCCAATGATCAACATTGTTTGGTTGAATTTTATATGAAGAAAAAAATGCCCATTGATTAGATCACACACTTCCCCTTCTTGTGAGTCGATTCAAAATGACTAACTGGGATTTATTGGGTTACTGCGATGACGAGAATCCAATCACCACAAAACCTAATTTTATTAAAGCGAGAAATGTCTCCCGTGTCTGCTGTCATATTATATCCTTAGGAAAGGCTATCAATTTAGGCACTTCGATTTGCTCTTTATTTCCCATGGCCATAATTTTATTATTTTAAAAAAAAATCATTACTCTGTTTGCAGTGGCGGCGTTAGGTAAGCGCGGGGCCTAGTGCCAGCAATGACCCCGCGGGGCCAGAGTCCTAGTAAAGATCGCTAAGCACCAGTATGCTATGGTATTTAAAAATATGAACTATCTTGATTATTGTGTAATTTTAATACCGCGTGTCACATTTGCGAAATCTATCGCGATCTCTTCCACTCATGTTGATATCGTACAGAGAAATCACTTTGATGACGCTAATTAATGTTTCCGATCGCACCACTACCGAGACACTGCCATTCCGATGACACAGTTTTCTAAAAATAACTATTTTAGTAAATCTATTGTGAATGACGTGTACACAAATAAAGGGGATTGGCTGAATGGTACATCAGACCTATCTTCCGCTAACGGTGTAATGCTTTCAAAGACGTCTAGAGCTACGCTACGGAATTTGACCTTCAAAAAGGATTACAAGAGTGCCTCTTTCGTTTTTTTACAATCGTTTCCAGCATACGTTCTACCATCCACTCTTTGGTTCTACATGTATAGGCTATTAGCCAGGACGAGACATGTTCAGGACCGAAACGCGGGGCCTACCTAAGCGCGGGGCCTGGGCCTGGGGCAGTCGCCCCAGTAACCACCCTCAAACGCCGCTCCTGAAGTTGTATCACTGAAACTAATACACCTTGAGCAACTCACATTCACATCAGGGATGTCTTTTTAAATAGGACCATGAAACGGTACCCAGACTCCAGCACTAGGATGGTGGTAGACTCAAATTATTCACATATAACGCGCACACACACATACCAACACACACACACACACACATGAATAGAAGAAAAGAGGGCGGGGCGTTACGTCAAATTTCTCTCAAAAGCTTTTCTTCCTTCGCCCCACCCTCCTCCAGATATAAGTGAATTTCCTTCCAAGTTAAATTCATTTCTGTTGATTGTATTTTTTTTATGTCACTGAAATTGAAGGCAGATTTTGAACTTTTGCTATTCAAGACGACTGACAAAGGGCAATAGATCACTTTTGAAAAAAAATAATTGAAAAAACAAACAAACGGAATCATATCGTCATTATGACACAGCATAAAAGTTAGAAGGCAAACGCCAAGACAAATATCTATGCAGAGGAATCGGCAATACATACAAAATATTTTTTTAAAATCGTATTTTTCCCTCAGTGATCCTCTTTATTTTTACAAAAGCCCGCAATAAAAATAAGGATAATTTGAAACGATACAGTGTCAAAGCCATCTTAAAGAAAATGATGTTTCACCAAATAGGGATAATTGTGGTTGTATGCTAACAATTCGTTTACATAGACTTTTGCTATTTAGGGGACGTAGTTTAAAACCTTGAGAACCCTTGTACTTGTTTATCATGATAGTAGCTGGAGGCCAAAATTTTGTCATAATTACTCTGTCTATTCATTATTGACGATAGGAACAACTCGTCCACGCTCTAGAAAATGTTCTCCATCTGGTATTCATTGAAACATTCCTGAATTGTGTGCTTATGAAAACTAAGTGGTCTTTTTTATTTTTATAATAAATAAGAAACTTTAATAGCGCTTTTAAAGTATAGTAATTCAGTGATCTCCAAGATATCTTACTGTAGACACACTTGACACATTTATATCCCAGACTTTATACATCAGACACACTAGACACATTGATATCCCAGACTTCATACTTTTAAATTAGGCATACCAAACACATTGATCAGATGAATATACACATTTATTTTGCACATTTTAAATCCATTATTGAAAGTTCACTTCTTAAATTTGTTCTTTCAAGTTTTGCCTTTTTCTTTTACTTCTCTTTTTGATTTAGGCCAAGTTATGCTGTTCTGCACTTTTTTCTAATTCAATATTGTTAAATGACAGATTTTAAAATGATATGAACGTGTGTTTTAATGTCTTAACAAAACCCATTAGATAGCTCTACAAATGTTCACCCAATGTCCCCAAGTCCCCAACCCCTTATTTTATTTATCGTTTGTAGATTGTATTATTTAAACAGCGTATTTTTTTTTTAAATCAATTATTATATTATATTAAAAATAAGAAATTATGACATCTTAATATCTAAGAACCCTGAACCAACTCGACTGCTTGATGGTTGTTTAAAAAATATGAGACTCATCTTTAACTAGTGACGTAAAGGCCTCAGCAAACTGTACGGTTGTTTAAAAAATGTGAGACTCATCTTTGACTCGTGACGTAAAGGCCTCAACAAACTGTACGGTTGTTTAACAATGTGAGACTCATCTTTGACTCGTGACGTAAAGGCCTCAGCAAACTGTACGGTTGTTTAACAATGTGAGACTCATCTTTGACTAGTGACGTAAAGGCCTCAGCAAACTGTACGCGGAGGTCTCGGTCTATTGGCTGAAAGAAATCAAAATAATTGCTCGTCCCTCAGCCCCGCTTCCACCCATCTTCTGAGTGTTGAACAGAGAAGGTCTGAATCCACGGAGCGTTATAGGTGGGCACCGAAATAACTACTTGAAGTTTGCACGACTTACCTGTTGTACACATAATACTGGTTTATAATAAAATAGCTGCAGTAGACTTCAAGGTAGGTAGACAACTTACCGTAACTTGTAACTGTGATTACTTATTTAACTTCACATGTTTTAAAAAAGAAATACAATAAAATTTTAATGTAAGATCCAAAAACAAATTTTATTGCTAAGAAAATTCCTTCATGTTTTGTTCATTTACATTCCTCCCCCACCCTTTTTTTTTGTTATAGCATCAAACTAAGTATTGGGCTCGGCCATCTTAAATTAAAGATCAAAATAACGACTACAATTTCTTGTCTTTATGACATTTCTTTAAAGGAGGCAAACAATGATAATTTAAAATAACGTTACTGATAATGTTGCATGAAATTAAATCTTCCAATGTTTTCCGATCAAACTTTATTTTTTGCTAAATTAAAAGAAAAAACAGTAATGCGATTTTTTGTTTATTCAACTGGATTTCTCTCTCACTTGTAAATCTTTTCAAAGAATACATTTTTTGAGTTAACATCAATCAAGTTGATAAAAGTAAATGAGTCATCACTAATCAGATCCAATTCCATTCATTCAAGAAAATGTTGATAATGAATACGTGTATATGTGTGTGAGAGAGGAGGGAGAGAGAGAGAGACAGACATGGTATATTTGTGTGTGTGGCTGTGCGCCTGTGTGTGTGTGTGCCTGTGTGTGTATTATATGAGTAATATGACTATTATGTACGTGTGTGTGGCTATGTCGAAAATGAATATGTGTACATAAATCAACATTCAAATTCGTACATATTTATAAGTTTTAAACTCCTTAAGAAAATGTTACGAATATAAATCATTGGAACAATCAGCATTACGCTACAACTGTACTCTCACTAATGCTACATTTTTTTGTTCTGACTTTTGAAATGTCAAATCAAGCAAGTAAAAATCACAAACGCTGATACTGATAATGATAAATACAACTAGATCTATAACTTTTTTAAAATAATTATTTTTAAAATACTTTTTTTTTCAATTTAAGTTATTAATTTACAGTTAAAAAAAACATTAATAATATTAGTTTCTTACACACAGTATATAATAAGTAAATTTACAAACTGTATGCAGTGGCGGCGTTAGGTAAGCGCGGGGCCTAGTGCCAGCAATGACCCTGCGGGGCCAGAGTACTAGTAAAGATCGCTAAGCACCAGTATGCTATGGTCATTCAGAGGGCGGCTTTTGTGGGCATTTGAAAATCTAAGCCATTTCCCAAAAAAAAACTTTATCTTTTCAAGGGGGGAAACCAAGATGAAACAAAAATATTCTTAATTTTGAGTCTTAATTAACGGATTCGAGCAACATTTGTTTTATTACACAGTGGTTGTCATAACTAACGCAAAACGTTTAAAAATTTAAAATTGCTCAAAAAGGTAAGGTGAGGTGAAAAATTAAGTGGTATACGTCACCGATGGCGCTTTTAAAAGAAAACTGAAAGAAAAAAAAAAAAACAGCAACATCTATTTAAAAATAAAAGCATATTAATTGTAAATGTTTTGGGGCATGCATTTGGAATATGTTTTGTCTCATTTGGGGGTTGGGGGGACCTACGACCACAATAACTTTCTTGTGGCCTTCAAAACAATTATCTTGTATTTTTATAAATGTGTATTTATAGGTAAATCATCTCATGAGAGACCCCTTTTATTTAATACTTACATAAATAGGGCATGCTGTGGTAAAATTCTCCCCCACCTCATACAATGTGCATCGTTTCAATTACAATTATTTATTCATGTTTATTAATTTATAAAAACCATCATATGATTGTCCATAAATGACGTCATGTGATTTTGGCTGATTTTTTACCCACAGCCCCCTCGTCACACGGAGTTACGAAACGAAAACTTAAAAAGCATAAAAGCCGTATTTTCTTTTCGAAATGTGCATGTTTTAAATCATTTTTTTGGTGGTCATTTAAATGTTTTTTAGTGTAATGCTACACTCACTCTAATATCGTAATACGCGTGAAACCACGAAAAACATCATTAAATAAAGTGTTGGTAATTATATATTTAAGTGGAAATTTTATTTAAAGTTGCGCGTTTTGAATGACGTCACATGTGTGACTCTCCTCTCCCCCCCGGTACGTGACGTCATTTATGGGTGTCTCCTAAAAGGGCGGCATATTGGAGTCCGCCTCGGGCGGCAAAGGCTCTAGCTACGCCACTGGCTATGGTATTTAAAAATATGAAACATCT
Source organism: Radix auricularia (assembly GCA_002072015.1). NCBI lineage: Eukaryota > Metazoa > Mollusca > Gastropoda > Lymnaeidae > Radix > Radix auricularia. Next base: position 1,960,158 of record MUZC01000269.1, on the reverse strand, counting down.
TGATTATTGTGTAATTTTAATACCACGTGTCACCTTTTTATTAAATTATTACAAGTTCATTATTTTCTCTGGTCTATAAACAACGGTTTATTCTTATCGAAAAATGACGTGCCGGTTACGACGTGATTTAAAATGTAATTTATTGGCAGACATATTGCAAAATAATTGCAAAAGGATTACAAGAGTGCCTCTTTCGTTTTTTTACAATCGTTTCCAGCATACGTTCTACCATCCACTCTTTGGTTCTACATGTATAGGCTATTAACCAGGACGAGACATGTTCAGGACCGAAACGCGGGGCCTACCTAAGCGCGGGGCCTGGGGCAGTCGCCCCAGTTGCCACCCCCAAACGCCGCTCCTGACTGTATGCCTACACTGGCTTAGTGCATGTACTATAATATTTTTAAATATAATTTTATTGAATTACTTTTTTTTAAAAAAATATTTTTTTTTAGAAATGCATATTTCTTTATGATAAATGCCACACTTCCACAGACTTAACGCCCCAAAGACTTGCCACCCAGTCATGTTGTGGTTTGTTTTATTAGTTGCCAGCCTGCTCTGTGGGTCACAAGCAGGCAACGGTGGGCGTCACGATTTCTACAACCATGGCAGCTACATAGGACTCCATTCCAGGGAGAGAATAAGGATGGGACCGGAAGCCATTCATGAGTGGATCACCCTTGTCTACGATTGGCCCTGTGATTGGGTCAGAGAGTACTACACATTCAAAGGATGGTTTGATCCCAAGGTCAACTCACTTTCTGGCATTGACGTCTACAACGACGACATCTACGTCACAGTGCTGCGCATGAGCCCAGGCGTCCCATCGGGGCTCAACAAAGTGGTGGTCAAGCGCGGGAAATCGCTGCTGCAGCCGTTTCCAAGTCTGATGCTCAACGAAATGGGAAACTGCTCTAACCTTCAGTTCCCCATCTCTACCGCTACTGACCCGAACACAGGTCTCATGTACGTCATCGATGTAGGGAGGGTTGGTCTTGCTCCGACTGACACCGGATGTCCGGCAAAACTAGTTGTCCTTGACCTCAACAACGACGGCGCGCTTGTGAGGAGCCACGACTTCCCCGAGGACGTCGTATCCAAGAGGACAAACCTCCTAAATGATTTAGTCCTCGATTACGTCACTAGAGACGGGAAGCACGTGCGGTACGCCTACATAACGGAGACCCTGGGCTTGAAGATTGTTGTATTCGACTTTGTTCAGAACACGTCGTGGGCGTTCACCGATGACTCCATGAAGACAGATGAAGACAAGATCATTACCATCAACAACGTTGCCTACCCATCGGACACGCCGGTGGATGGTATCGCTATAGACCCCGAGTTTAAGTTTGTCTACTACTGCGCCGTTGGCAGCAAGAAATTGTTTCAGATCCCTACATCTGTCCTGAGGGATCCCAACGGTCAGTTTCACGAGAACCATCGATTTGTCGGCAACAAGATATCCAACTCCGATGGCATTTTCTTTGGTCAGCAGAATTTGTACTATGGTGCCCTGGCATTGAATGCTGTTTACAGGTAAATTTAACAGTGTTGTTAAAGACAAAGCGTATTCACTAAAACAGAACAATCTACATAATTCTTTGATTTAATCTGAAAACAGAAATACTTGAAGATAAATTTTGGCGATACAACCAAAGTTAACTGACTAATGAAACTTTTAGAAATCCAGAATCATGACAAAATCTTAATATTATCACCAGACATAATTCATTCAAATTATTTTTGTGTAATACACAACTCTGGGATGACAGGGTCGAGTGCCATATTATTAATTATCAATTTGAAATAATTTTGTCGACCGGGCTAAAATAATAATTTCATTAGCTAAAATCGTGTAACAATTGAGAACCGTCTGAATTTTAAAAAATTAATTATCCATTCCCCGAGTTGATTACTTGTGCTGGATCTTTTAAATTTACACGGAAATCAACTTCCAAAGAAGACTTTGTATAGATGCATTGACAACTCCCCCCCCCCCAATGGTTTGTTTTCCCCTGCTACCTTTTATTCTCCATACATTTAGTCGTAAAACCTTGTAACAGGGATTCTCTGATTGTTTCAGATGGGACTTCAGTAAGGACACGGAGCACGCCCCCGCGAGCAAGGTGACACTGCTGACAGAGGTGGAGGTGGCCCAAGACGACGAGAGGGCCAGATGGGTGGAGGGTCTGAAGATAGACTCCAGTGGCTACCTGTGGTTCACCTCATCCAGGCTGCACGAGCTGTTCGCTGGCACACTTGACGTCAGTGGACGGAGTGGACCCAACTACCGCATCAATCGCGTCTACGTTGGGGAGAAACCGTATCTGTCTAAATTATAACCTCTAAATCATAATGGAAGGTTTTTCTTTGATTCGGCGTTGAGGAATGTAGATTGACATTGTATTTTTGGCCAGTTTTGTGAGGCAGAAGTACCCATTGGCTGAAAAATAGAAATAACTTAATAATTACACAATCCATTCAGCAACTCCGCCCTACAATCATTTCAAAGTATTCAAATATTCAACTGATTTATATCTCATATCGATATATAGGAAACAACAAAAAACACTCAGTAAAGTAATGGCATATAATTTTTCCTAAGATTGTTTATGCCTGCCTATCAATGCTGCACTGAAAATGACTCAATGTAATATTACAGTCACCCTGACGTCACATCGATAGAAGTGTACAGAATAAAAATCTAATCAAATAGTCTAGTTGAAAAGATGTAGTCTAATGTGAAAAAAATGGGGCTGCCGAAATTAACTATTAATTATAGAATAATTTGTTAAAAATTGTATCGATTAAATATCGATTCAAAATAATTATAGACTATATCTTTTTTCAATTGATTAAATAAAACATTAATTAATAATATAATAGTCAAGATTACAGAATCTGTACCGTTGAGGAACATAGTTCAACAGTCCATAGCAGTTTTAAAAGTTCAAAATATTATTTGACTATATTTATGAGACAGGGTAAATAACTAAAAAAAAGAGTCAAATACCTGCTTTTGTTACTTCCCTTGACATGATAGGCTTTAATCGAAATTAACGATTAATTCATGTATTGTAGATAAAGTAGTGCTTAATTCCAAATAAAAAATAACCATCAATATTTTCTTACTCTTATATTTCTACTTTATTGAACATTGTCAGGTAAACCTAGTATGTCACACGCGTACAACATGAGTATATTTTTAAGTGGCATCATACACCAAGAACACAATAGCTGAATAAGTGATAAGCTGCTTCACTAACAATTAGCAGTCCAGAGTCCAGAAATTAGTGGCTGCCTTGCTTGTGCGCAAAGTCCGGGCACTCGCTGGAGATCATCAGTCATATTCCTGACGCCAGATTGGTGTCCACCAGTTGGACTCGATGTTTGTTTTTGAGATATTTCCTTTGTGAAAATGACGCTTCGCACATGTGAGTGGTTCCAACAGGTCTAGTGTTTCTTGCAATTTCACGAAGGTTGGGATAGTCCACAACCACTTTCCATGTCTTCTGTAGATCGCTTCTGTCCTCAAATTTCTTCACAAGCTGCGAGTTAATTTTTAGTTCGTTCAGTTCCATTTGGACATCCAACGGCGCACTCTCTTTGTCTCAACCAAAAGTGGAGAATCAAAGAGTTTCATATTTTCTGAGATTTTGTCGAAATCCTAAAAAACGTTTCTGCGAATTCAAACAACAACGCTTCGGGGACGCCCGAAAAGGACGTAGCCGGAATTTCATCTTTTCTTATGTTTTGGCTCTCGATTAGAGCGGTGAGTTGCTGGAAATAATAGAGATTGATTGAACTGTTGGATATGATTTTGTAGCAGACGACATTTGTTACAGAAATCTGGTACTCTTCTGTGCATGAGAAAATTGTTGTTCCTTTGACTTGCAGAGACTCGTTGAGGCAATTGATATACATTTAACAAATCTGCAATGAAGGATAGAGATGTTGAGGCCTTGTTCTGCAGTGGGCAGTCCTTGTTTTTCGTGGCATAAAATTTCAGTATCCAGTGATACTTATACACAGGCCTCTGGGTATAGTGTGTACAACATTTCACAAGGAAGGTCTTAAACAGGTTTCGTTTAAACTTCCTGCTCATGTGGGGCCGAGGGCCGAAAGCGTTTTTTTTTATACTTATATGTGCTATATACAAATTGAAAATCACTAATTCACTTATTTCGCGAGTAGGCAGAAGCATTAAATTTTAGGAAATTGTTAAGTGTACGTCGGCAATAGTAACAGGCGGAAATATATTTAAATTATCACTTTCTGGGGGTCGGGGACCAAAACGTAGTTTCTTCCTAAAATGAGCTATATAAAAAGTTAATAAAAACTGAAGATAACTAATTCTCCGATTTCCCGTGTTGGTGAAGCATGAACCTTAGGAAAGTTGAGGAATACACATCCGCAACGGTAAGAGGTGTACGTAATAAACAATAAAGTATAACTCCCCTGGTGGCTGAGGCCCAAATGTATTTTTTTCTTATATAAAAAACGAACGTATTCTTCAATTTTCCGTGTAGGTTGAAGCATGAAACTTTTGGGAAGTTGTTGGGGAGGCTCTCACAATGATAATTAACGAATAAGAAATTTAAAACTCGTGCTCATGTGGGGTCGGGGCCCACAAACTTTTTTTTCGCTTATACGGGCTTTATAAAAATTTTAAAAATCACAAATTCTCCTATTTTTGAGAAGGCAGAAGCATGACATTTTTGGAAGCTGTTAAATACACTTCTGCGATGGTAAGAGGCGAAAATTTTTTTTAATTGTCACTTACTGGGAGCCGGGGACCCAAATGCAGGTTGTTGTTGTTGTTTTAAAAAAAATATTTTTTTACTAATATAAACTTTATAAAAACTGAAAATCACATATTCTACTATTTCCTGTGTATAGAAGAATGAAAATTGGGAAAGTTGTTAAGTCACTACCACGATGAAGAAGTCATCAATGGTGCGCCAGTCTCTTGGGATTACTGGTATAGACTTGCAGACACTATGCTTTTCTCATGGACAGTTGTATGTGGCATGCTCCAGAGTGGGCAAATAGGAAAATCTTTTTGTACACACTCCAATTGGAACTGCCAAAGATGTTATCTACCACATTGCTTTAGGATTAGTGTACCCTTTTATTGCATGCAAATATAAAGTTTTGTACGCTTCTACAGAAAACCTTATTTTAAACCCGTGAAAAGCTGGTACTTGCATTTAAATACATATACGACGCATCGTGTGTCTGTCTGTTCCCTAATAACTCAAGATCCAGACAACCAAATAAAGTGAAATTCGGTAAGCATGCACAAAATTATATGGGAAAGGTTCTTAAACAGGTTTCGTTTTATAAATTCACACCAGCCCCACTCCACCACCCTTTTTTTGAGCTATATAAAAATTGAAAATCACTAATTCTCCTATTTTCCGAGTAGGCAAAAGCATGAAATTTTAGGAAATTGTTGAGTACACATTCGCAATGGTAACAAAAATATATATGTAAATTTTTCTTTTCTGGGATCCGGGGGCCGAAATTTAGCTTTTTTCCTTATATGAACGATATAAAAACTGCAAATCACTAATTCTCCCGTGTAGGTAGAAGTATGAAACTTTGGCAAGTTGTCAAGTCAACGATCCGGACGATAATTTTCGAAAAAGTAATTTTTAACTTCCCACTCATGGGGGGCCGGGGGCCAAAATTTTTTATTTTTACTTTTTAAAGTTATTGAGCACACTCTCCCGTCAATAATGGCGAAAAGACTTTTAAAATTCTCGCTCATGGGGGGGGGGGGGCGTGCGACAAAATGTTCTTTTTTTCCGGAAATGAGCTATATTGACAAAATCCTGACAAAAAAATAACGTGAAATTTAGTACAAGTACTCAAGTAAACAACAATACATGGGGATGTTTCTTAAAAAGATTTCGTTAAAAATTCCCGCTCATCTGGAGCCGGGGGCTAAAAAACGTTGTTTCCTTATGTGGGCTTTATAAAAATTGAAAATTACTAATTCTCCTATTTCCCGAGTAGGCAGAAGCATAACATTTTAGGACATTTTTGAGGACACTTCCGCAAAGGTAGCAGGCAAAAAATATTTAAGTTATCTCTTTCTTGGGGCCCGGGGCCCAAATGTAGTTTTTTCCTTACATGAGCTATATAAAAAGTGCAAATCCCTAATTCTCCTTTTCCCCGTGTAGGTAGAAGCATGAAACTTTGGGAAGTTGAGGAAAACATATCCGCAATTGTAAGAGGTGTACCAAAATTAAATTATCACTCCCCTAGGGGCCGGGGCCCTAATGTATTTTTTCTTATCTATCTATACTAATAAAAGGGAAAGCCCTAACTGACTGACTGACTGATTCAGGGGCGGATTAAGACTGCACGGAGCCCCTGGCTGCAATCAAACTGGGGCCCTATCCAGCCAGCGACCCTTAAAATAAATTGATTGCTATCAGCTAATACAAGACTGTAACTAAATATTAATAATGAAAGAAAAAAAGGAACACGAAGTCACGAAGAAATAACTGTTTGAAGTGTTCGCCGGTATGTTACAGTTGAGTATCAAAAGAAAGAAAAAAATAAATAATATTCCACCACTGGGAATCGATCCCGACACCGCTTGCATCACGAGCCTATACTCTTTCCACACGACCAGCTGAGCTTGTCTGTCCTAATTGAGAAATTTTACAAATATAAACTATATTTTATATAATGTTCTCTAAGTGAGCCAACTAGATCAAGTTTTTCGATTATTAATACTATCAGGTTTGAAAAGCGATCAGTTTAATAGATAAGATTTATAAATTTATTAAATTTATTATATTTCCAAGAGTTCGTGCAAACATTTGTACACTTTTTATTATAAAATATAAAAAGTTTGGGGCCCCCAAACTGTCGGGGGCCCTTGGCTATAGCCCGTTTAGCCCCCCCCCTAATCCGCCATTGGTTCTAAATGTAATAGGATGTTTGTCCTCCATTGTGTGTAGCGTTGTCCTCAATCGAGCCAAAACTTTTAACAAATAAGCAGACTCGCCTGAAACATTAGTTTCGGTTGAACTCTCCGCTTTCACTTACACATGTATATACTATAGTTACTATATTATTTTAAAAATAAGTATGCATGGCTTTTTATATTAAATTTTATGTTCTCTTTAATTAAACTTGACTTTAGTCGTAAAATAAATATATTAAAGTACTAACAACTTTAAAACAATTGAAACAAAAATTATGGCTGCCCCTATCAAAATAAATGTTTATACGAAATGAAGACGAACCTAAATGAGCTTTAAATGAAGACGAACCTAGATTCTAAATGGGCTTTAATTAAGCAGTCAATGGTTTAGGAGCTTTATTTTAGTCTTTTTTCAAAATTGTTGATGACATGTAGCATAAAACAAGCAGAACTCATGCTTAATCTTGTTGGGCTTTAAGCCATGTAGCGGCTCATTTTGTTATCACGGCGGTACGGGAAAATAGTGCACCGGTCCGTGACACAATGGCCAAAACTCCTGCCGGTCCGTGACACAATGGCCAAAACTCCTGCCGGTCCTGGACACAATGGCCAAAACTCCTGCCGGTCCTTCATATGAACAAGTTTGAGAGCCACAGTTCAAGACAAGACAAAACTAGACCTGTTAACGGGTACCCGAGAACCGGGTACCCGTTGCCGTACGATTGCCAGGGTAGTAAACTTCTGCCCGGGTATCCGGGAAAATTTCTCTTCAATGTATGTAACTCTATATTAACGGAGGCCAAACTTCGGCTCGCATGCGGCTTTTTTTTTTACATTGCAGCTCGCCAAAAATTAATTTTAATAACACACCCAAATTTATCAGTTTTTAAAGTTAATAAATGAAGTAGTTGCTAGCAGTTTAAGAAGTGCAAGACGTCAGCCGTGAGGAATCGCGCCAAACGACTTGAAAGAGTTACGGCAAAATACAATCTTTGTGATTTTTTTCTCAGCCGCTATACATAAAGTGAATGTTGATTTAACTAACTACAGCTTCACACAGTATTGTGATCATTTTGGTGCATCAAAGTTTACAATACTCTATTCCCGTGGGGCCGTCCATAAATGACGTCACGCA
>MUZC01000269.1:1927614-1949626 GCA_002072015.1 Radix auricularia | reverse complement strand
ATTTTGTGACGACGCGTGACGTAGGGGGGGCAGGGCCGGGCAGGGGGTAAAAAATCGGCAAAAATCGCGTGACGTCATTTATGGACGGCCCCCGTGGTAAAAAACGAACATTCTTTACCCCCCCACCCCCAACCCTGTGATTAGAGAAAAACCGCGAAACTGAATGCACTTTAAAAAAACCTATGCATGAGATAATATACCGTACTAGATGCTTCCAAAACACTTTATAAAGACACTCTTACTCATTATTGCAGTAATAATTTAACATTGCATGCAGTTATGTATTTCACTAATATAGAAATAATAATGTAAACACATTTTAATTTTATACTGCAACAATATTTTAATCAAAAAGAAACATTAGTATAGTAGGACATTAACAACTCATAGCATAGTTACCCGTACTGTACTATTGTACTGTTATGTCATTTTCTATGTGTACAACATATGTATTAGAATTGATAGATAATGGAACAAATTTAAAGACAAACTTTACCAGGTAATACAATAGACACCGTTCAGGTAATACAGTAGACACCGTTCAGGTAATACAGTAGACACCGTTCAGGTAATAAAACTACAGTACGTACGATGCGATGAAGTTAACAGCCTAACCCGGGATTATGCGTAAAAGAAACAGCAAATAGTTGAGGGTATACTGTAGTATGTTGCTGGAACCCTCCCGTTGGTTACAATGTGAATTCAAGCATGGTGGCTAATTTGCGTTGTATAGCTGTCATGACTGGAACGAATAGTGCGACGTTTCGAACGGGTAACCCGGGTACCTGATCGAAATTTGGATGGGTACCAGGGCAGGTTTTTTCAACAATATTGACAGCCTTACCCAAAACACGACACCATCAACCAAGCTATTCACCATAATTTCGTCATTTGGTCGCTGACAACGGCCGGAACATGGAGTCATAGTGGTAATTGAGACAAGTCACTGAGATTGACAGTGTGTGAAGCCGCGCTAACAGGACTCACGGTACTTAAGGTGTCATCTCATCAACGAGAACTCCAGGGTAAAATAAAGAGCCTATAGAGTATAGAGCCTTCGTCCAGCTGATTCTAGAGTACGAATATCTGGGACACAGAAGACCATAAATCAGGTTGAGGTGGTGCATCTACAAGAAGCCTTCACTGTCCTAAACCCTCACTGTCCTAAACCCTCACTGTCCTTAACCCACTGTCCTAAACCAACGGTCCTAAACCCTCACTGTCATAAACCCTCACTGTCCTAAGCCAATTGTCCTAAACTAACTGTCCTAAACCCTCACTGTCCTAAACCCACTGTCCTAAACCCTCACTGTCCTAAACCCACTGTCCTAAACCAACTGTCCTAAACCCTCACTGTCATAAACCCTCACTGTCCTAAGCCAATTGTCCTAAACCCACTGTCCTAAACCCACTGTCATAAACCCTCACTGTCATAAACCCTCACTGTCCTAAGCCAATTGTCCTAAACCCACTGTCCTAAACCCATTGTCCTAAACCCACTGTCCTAAAACCTCACTGTCACAAACCCTCACTGTCCTAAGCCAATTGTCCTAAACCCACTGTCCTAAACCCACTGTCCTAAACCAACTGTCCTAAACCCACACTGTCATAAACCCTCACTGTCCTAAACCCTCACTGTCCTAAACCAACTGTCCTAAACCCTCACTGTCATAAACCCTCACTGTCCTAAACCCACTGTCCTAAACCAACTGTCCTAAACCCTCACTGTCCTAAACCCTCACTGTCATAAACCCTCACTGTCCTAAACCCTCACTGTCATAAACCAACTGTCCTAAACCCACTGTCCTAAACCCTCACTGTCATAAACCAACTGTCCTATACCCACTGTCCTAAACCCTCACTGTCCTAAACCCTCACTGTCATAAACCAACTGTCCTAAACCCACTGTCCTAAACCCTCACTGTCATAAACCAACTGTCCTAAACCCACTGTCCTAAACCCTTACTGTCCTAAACCAACTGTCCTAAACTCTCACTGTCATAACCCTCACTGTCCTAAACCCTCACTGTCATAAACCCTCACTGTCCTAAACCCACTGTCCTAAACCAACTGTCCTAAACCCTCACTGTCCTAAACCAACTGTCCTAAACCCTCACTGTCATAAACCCTCACTGTCCTCAACCAACTGTCCTAAACCCTCACTGTCCTAAACCAACTGTCCTAAACCCTCACTGTCATAAACCCTCACTGTCCTAAACCCACTGTCCTAAACCCTCACTGTCCTAAACCAACTGTCCTAAACCCTCACTGTCATAAACCCTCACTGTCATAAACCCTCACTTTCCTAAACCAACTGTCCTAAACCCTCACTGTCATAAACCCTCACTGTCCTAAACCAACTGTCCTAAACCCTCACTGTCATAAACCCTCACTGTCATAAACCCTCACTGTCCTAAACCCACTGTCCTAAACCAACTGTCCTAAACCCTCACTGTCTTAAACCCTCACTGTCATAAACCCTCACTGTCCTAAACCCTCACTGTCATAAACCCTCACTGTCCTAAACGAACTGTCCTAAACCCTCACTGTCATAAACCCACACTGTCCTAAGCCAATTGTCCTAAACCCACTGTCCTAAACCCTCACTGTCCTAAGCCAATTGTCCTAAACCCACTGTCCTAAACCAACTGTCCTAAACCCTCACTGTACTAAACCCTCACTGTCCTAAACCCAATGTCCTAAACCAACTGTACTAAACCCTCACTGTCATAAACACTCACTTTCCTAAGCCAATTGTCCTAAACCCACTGTCCTAAACCAACTGTCCTAAACCCTCACTGTCATAAACCCTCACTGTCCTAAACCCTCACTGTCATAAACCCTCACTGTCCTAAACCAACTGTCCTAAACCCTCACTGTCCTAAACCCTCACTGTCCTAAACCAACTGTACTAAACCCTCACTGTCATAAACACTCAGTGTCCTAAGCCAATTGTCCTAAACCCACTGTCCTAAACCAACTGTCATAAACCCTCACTGTCTTAAACCCTCACTGTCTTAAACCCTCACTGTCCTAAACCAACTGTCATAAACCCTCACGGTCCTAAACCCACTGTCCTAAACCAACTGTCATAAACCCTCACTATCTTAAACCCTCACTGTCCTAAACCCACTGTCCTAAACCAACTCTCCTAAACCCTCACTGTCCTAAACCCACTGTCCTAAACCCCCACTGTCCTAAACCCACTGTACTAAACCCACTGTCCTAAACCCTCACTGTCATAAACCCTCACTGTCCTAAACCCACTGTCCTAAACCCTCACTGTCCTAAACCAACTGTCCTAAACCCTCACTGTCATAAACCCTCACTGTCCTAAACCCTCACTGTCATAAACCCTCACTGTCCTAAACCCTCACTGTCATAAACCCTCACTGTCCTAAGCCAATTGTCCTAAACCCTCACTGTCATAAACCCTCACTGTCCTAAACCCAATGTCCTAAACCAACTTCCTAAACCCTCACTGTCATAAACACGCACTGTCCTAAGCCAATTGTCCTAAACCCACTGTCCTAAACCAACTGTCCTAAACCCTCACTGTCATAAACCCTCACTGTCCTAAACCCACTGTCCTAAACCAACTGTCATAAACCCTCACTGTCTTAAACCCTCACTGTCTTAAACCCTCACTGTCCTAAACCCTCACGGTCCTAAACCCACTGTCCTAAACCAAATGTCATAAACCCTCACTGTCTTGAACCCTCACTGTCCTAAACCCACTGTCCTAAACCAACTGTCATAAACCCTCACTGTCCTAAACCCACTGTCTTAAACCCCCACTGTTCTTAACCCACTGTCTTAAACCCTCACTGTCCTAAACCCACTGTCCTAAACCAACTGTCCTAAACCCTCACTGTCATAAACCCTCACTGTCCTAAACCCACTGTCTTAAACCCCCACTGTCCTAAACCCACTGTCTTAAACCCTCACTGTCCTTAACCCACTGTCCTAAACCCACTGTCCTAAACCCTCACTGTCATAAACCCTCACTGTCCTAAACCCACTGTCATAAACCCTCACTGTCCTAAACCCACTGTCTTAAACCCCCACTGTCCTTAACCCTCACTGTCCTAAACCCTCACTGTCCTAAACCCTCACTGTCCTAAGCCAATTGTCCTAAACCCTCACTGTCCTAAACTCACTGTCCTAAACCCTTACTGTCCTAAACCCTCACTTTCCTTATCCCTCACTGTCCCAAACCCTCACTGTCCTTAACCCTCACTACCCTAAACCCTCACTGTCCTAAACCTTCACTGTCCTAAACCCTCACTGTCCTAAACCCTCACTGTCCTAAACCCTCACTGTCCTAAATCCTCACTGTCCTAAACCCTCACTGTCCTAAACGCTCAGACGAACGTTTCAAGTGTATTAAACTCTGAAATGTCGTCATTGGAAGTACTGTCAATGGTAACAATGTAATATAATGAGCTGGTCCACTGCTGCAGCATGGAGCAAAACCTCACCCCTCTCACACCTAGACTATGACTATATGACTTTATGACTATATAACTTTATGACTATATTGCTATATGACTATATGGCTATATGACTATATGGCTATATGACTATATGGCTATATGGTTATATGACTATATGACTATGTGACTATATGGCTATGTGACTATATGGCTAAATGACTATATGACAATATGACTATATGACCATATGACTATATGACTATAGCATGTTAGCCAGCACAAGTACATAATACGGGAGCTTCCAGTAAATAAAAACCAGTGACTTGAACAAATATTACAAAACAATCAGTTGAGATGACAACGAGTGATGCTCTGTGTCTTTTGTATCCTGTTCTCTGACCTACAGTGTTCTAATATCCCCATATATCCCCATATATCCCCATATATCCCCAATTAGCAGCCTGGCAAAGAATCATATTCACATCTGTATTTACTAAACCTTAATTAACTGTTATTATGATCAGAGCACTGATCTGTGATACTGAATATACATTAGAAAAAAACCCACTAAAATATGCAGTATCATCAAATTTCGAAATCGAGAAAGCGAAATGTGCCCCTGCGGGACAGTTGCAGAAAATGCGGAACATGTGCTTCAAAACTGCCCTCTGTACCACCATACCCGATCAACCATTTGGCCCCAGGAAGCTACACTCGACATTAAACTGTATGGTGGACTGGACCAATTGACAGTCACAGCGCAGTTCATCACAGATATAGGGCTTGGGGTCTAAATCCTCCTTCAAAAAGATTTTGAGAACACAGAAGAAGAATTAATGCAGCATAACCTCACCCACCAACAACACGTATGTCTCTCAGAAATTCCTCATATACGCATCCCCGTTAAAATAACTATAAATATTTAGATATATTGAAGTATAAATGAAATTTTAATAATTGGATGTGTCATTCCCTGAGCCTTTAATTGGAATAATTATCAAAAATATTTTACTCAACAAATTTATAACATGTAAATTCACATTTGCTGCATTTCAACTTTCCAATTTTGCTTAGAAATGGCCAAAAATACAATTTTGATCTAGGAACGCAGCGGTTCTCATATTGGAGTGTGTCAAAACACAGACGAATTGTTTTCCATTGGGTAACACAAAGTTTAGAGGTCAACTCTTGAAACGCCAACATCCGCTGTATTCGCGGTGGGAGAGGAAGTTGTTGAATTCTTTCTCTTCTCCCAGGACTTGGGCCAACAGCCGTCGAGATGGTAATGAGTGCGAGTTTGGACAGTGGCCATGGCTGGGAGTGTAACCCTCTGAGTAAACTTCTTGCCTCTGGAGATATGTCAGGCCTCGTATCAGGGTCGAACCCAAGTTTAGTGTCACCAGTTGTGAGGTAATTGATGCTGAGAAAATACTTAGCGACGCCCAACTTATTCTTCTTTATTGCCATCATCAAAGGTGTTTCCGTGTCGTTGCCAACATTAGAAATGTGGGGGAAAGCTCCACTTGATACAATAGTTTGAGTGGTTTTGAGCTCCCATTCCCCCAGAATCCAAAGGAAATTATTTCTTAGAATAACTGATTTATCGGGATCACCACCATGTCTTACCATGGTCATCAAACGTAAGTAGGATATTCCCGCTATGTAAATTACAGGGGTTATACCAAGGTTGTCTGGTAAATTTGCATCTGACCCGTAGGCCATAAGTTTTTCAACTGCCCTGTGGTTTGATGTATAGCGTAAAGCTGTTTTTCCATCTTGATCCTTAGCATTAACGTCTGGACTTTTTTTCAGTAAGATGTCCAATAAATGTTCGCCCCGCCAGGAGCCTGCAGCCTTCATTAACGCTGTCTGACCGTTGTGTGCTGCATGGTTCACATCGGCGTTAGCTGCTAGCAGGTGTTGAACGCAGCCCTTACTATGAGCACCATTCATGAGAGGCGTCAAACCTTTATTATCAGTTGTATTGACGTCAGCTCCCAGACCCAGGAGCAGTTTCACGCAAGACACACGGCCATTACATGCTGCCAAGTTTAGAGCCGTGTTCCCGTCTATATCAGTGATTTCTGTTTGAAGATTTTCTTTAGGAATAATTTTCAAACTCTTGATATGCCCGCTTTCGGCAGCGTGCATCACAGCATTACGTCCACCGTTGCATTGAGCATTCAAATCGGCGCCATTCTCTATAAGCTTTTCCGCCAACATCCCCTTGTTCTTCATCATACTGATCATTAATGGAGTAACACCACTGGACTCTCTTGAATTTACGTCATATCCGCGCAGAAGTAAAGCGTAAACACAGTGAGAATGTCCAAGTTCAATAGCTCGCTGTAGTGGACTGCTTTGTATCGTTCTTCGTCTCCTTCTACGAACAGTGGCAGTACAGTCACTGCAACCCTTAAAAGAATCATCTATTGTGTCAGAGTTCTGTTTATTTGTTTCAATGTCCCACATCGCCCCCGCCTCAATTAGTAGTTTGATACAATCTTGTTGGTTGTGAAGAAAAGCAGCGAATAATGGGGAGTAACCTTCATTGTTTTTAAGTTCAATATCTGCATTGTTTTCAATTAAATATTTTGTAATTCTTTCATTCCCTTGAAAAGCCGCTTTAAAAATTGCCGTCTCTCCGTTTCGACATTGTCTATCAACATCTGCTCCCGAATCAAGTAAACCTTTTACAGCAATAAACTGGTCATTGCTGACGGCTACCATCAGTGACGTCATGCCCCCCTGGTCTACCTGGTTTACCCCACATCCAGCCAGCAACAGAACATGCATACAATACAGGTGGTTCTTACGTGTGGCCTCTACCAAAAACGGAATGTAATGGTCATAAAAATTTTCAAATTCAACAACACATTCTTTACAAACTGAGACATTATGACTCCCTAGATGACACTGTCTCCTAATAGTATTTATACTCCATTTGGCTCCCGCTTCAAGTAGATATCGAGCACAATCTTCCCTGTTGTGTAAACGTGCTAATAAAAGTGGAGTTTCATTTTTCTTATTGACAGTTTCTAAAATATTTTCAAATTTAGTTATAATCAACTTCAAACACTCTGTTGATCCGTGAATTATTGCATGATGTAAGAATGTGTTGCCTTCAGAATCCGGTAAACAATTATCATGTGTTTTCAGCAGTAATTTAAAACTTTCGACTTTCCCATTCCTAATGGCCATTACAATAGGAAGAGTTTCATCTTTGTTTTTTACATTTACACAAGCACCAGCTGAAATAAGTGCTTCAATTATGTCTGATTTTTCATCATCATCATCTTCATTATCTAAGTTTACACATGGAGGTATGAAGTCGGAATAGGACGAGTTCAATAGCTGTTGTTTATCACACGAACTCATGCAGGCCAAGTGAAGCACGGAGTTCCCATTAGTATGAATCTGTTTCACGTCTGCCTTGGCCTCAAGAAGAAGTTGAACACATTCGATGACGCCTTTCAAAACAGAAATAGTGAGAGCTGAATCTTGATTGGCGTTGTGTACATTAACATCCGCTCCCGATGAAATCAAGGCACTCACACAGTGGTGATACGCCCCTAGTGCTGCATATATCAACGGGGTATTGCCGCCTTTATCTGTTGAATTAACGCAGGGATTTCTGCCGAGGATAACCTCCGTACATAAGATGTTTCCTTTCATTGATGTTATATGCAGTGGTGTTCTACCGTCAGGAATCTTTGCATTTACACTGGCGCCGCGATTGATTAGCACGTGCATACAATCTACGCGTTCATTTAGTGCAGCTATGATGAGTGGTGTGTATTCTTTATTGTTTTTAGCATTGATATCGGCATTATGTTCTAGGAGCTTCTCCACGCAGGCTATACTGCCGCTAGCAACCGCTAGACAGAGAGCTGTGTCACCATTCATATCTCTGGCGTTGATGTCGGCTCCTTTTTCTACTAAGGTATCTATTACATGGGCGTGACCACTTTTGACTGCAACCATCAGAGGCGTCTTGTGTAAGCTACTGGACGTGTTGACGTCAGCCCCATATTCTATGAGATGACCAACACTTTCGTAGTGACCCTGACTACAAGCCACTATCAGAGGAGTGAGTCCGTATATGTTCCTAACATTTGTCATTGCGCCGTTCTCAAGTAAATATTTCACACATTCCGAATGGCCATGAAAAGAAGCGTACATCAAAGCTGTGGAGCCATTCACGTCAGGGATGTTAACCTTTGACCCGGCGGAGACCAGAACACGGAGACACCCGAGGTGACCGTGCTGTGCTCCGTACATGAGGGGAGTTTCCCAAGAATTGTTTCTCTGGTTGACGTCAATCTGTGTGCCGGATAGTAGAGATCTCAGACATTCGGAATGCCCGTAACTAACGACGTAAAAGAGTGCTGTAGCCCCATTACTGTCTGCTCTGTCTAGACCGTGTTGTGAACATCTCCTACACTCTTGACACACGTCATTGACGTCTGCTTGTCTGTTCATTGCTGCTGTTGTTGTGAAGCAGATTGAGAATACAATTTTGTTTGAAATTATCTTATACTGATAGCAGTTATTGATAGCAGTTATTGATAGCAGTTATTGATAGCAGTTATTGATAGCAGTTATTGATAGCAATTGTTGCAGCCTGAATGACAATCATTTACATCTGACGTCTATTCGATTGGTCACCGCCCTCTCAGGAAATGGATAGAAACTAAAATAGATTCTTGGGTGTATGTGTGTGGCTGTGGAATAATAATAAATGTAAAAATCAGTCGGTATTAATACATGTATTTAAAATCTTTAAAAATAAAACAGCCTAAGACAAATAGAATGATTGTAAATGTGTTTAGCTTATAAAGGAAGTCCTCGGGTTACACCGGTCCCGACTTAAGCTGTTTTGTGGTTACGAACGAGCCCTCATAAACAATATTTAACAATTTGTTACGCGTCATTTGTGTCGAAATCAGTGGCGTAGCTTTGGGGGGCGGAGGGGGCGGTCCGCCCCGGGCGGTCCGCCCCGGGCGGTACTCATTCAAAGGGCGGCATTTCGAAAAATAAACCCAGCCATTTCCAAAAACCACCCCTTTTCTTTTGGAGGGGAAAAACCATAGTGAAACAAAAAGAATTTTTAAATTTGAGTAAATATTAACGGATTCGTGCAACATTTGTTTGATTACATAGTGGTTGTTAAAACTAACGCAGAACAGTTTAAAAATTTTTAATCGCTCCAAAAAGGTAACTATTTGTTTGCAAATTAAGCGGTATATGTCACAGATGGCGCTTTTATAAGAAAACTGCACACACAAAAAACAACACATCACCGCTGGTCCGAATATATGTAGTATTAATATCGCAGGACAGTTTTAGCGTGGAATTTCGACATTCGCAGAATGATGCGCTAACAAGTACCTAGACTACATGATATAGTGGCTCAAATATTGTGTTTAAATTGCAAGTAGTAAATAACATTACTGTTTCAGGTTTTATAAAATTATTGCAAGGTAACTTATTAAAAATTAAATTTACTTTTTTAAAATTGCATTTGAGTAACGCATATAGCTTGTATTTTTCATTAATATACGGTTATTCATTAAAAATGAACGATTATTCATTTCTCCTTTAATAAACACCACAATAACATAAATTATTCCGAAAAGTACATACTTAAAATTTCAAGCGTCTTGGAAAAATTGACATCTGAAGTAACTAATAAAATGAGATCAGATGCTGGAATTTTACTTAGTTCATGACAATCTTTTACTTTTCTATGGTCTGTCAATTTATGGGAAACCGTCTTATTTAAATAAATGCAAACTATGCAAACCCATTAAATGGAACAAAGATATCTGCTATTATAGAAGGCTGTTACAGAGAGTTGGAGATATCTATTGAACACTGAGTTAGAAGAAGAAAAATATGAGTTGGGAAAATTCAGAAGACGTGGTTCTATCTTTGGAGCAAGAAGTACAACGAGAAATATTTTTATCCATAGATGTAATTATAAAAGAAAATAAAAGAACGAGGTGATGAGTTACATGTCCTTGCAAAAAAATATTCGTGTATAATACTATAATACCATCTAGGATTCTAAATGAAGAATTTGAACATCAAATAATTTCTTTATTTACATTGATAAAGAAATGTTCGAAAGGATCCAGGTTTATATGGCAGTACATTGGGCTGGTCTTAGCTATTGCGGGCCCCTATGCAGCTTAGTATGCGAAGCTGATTGCGTGGGCCCCAGTTTGGGTAGGGATAAGGTATTAATAAGGATAATAAGTGAACATTACGATAGGTTGGGCCATATGAAAGCGCTGGGCCCTCTGCGACCGCATATGTTGCAGGAGCCTAAGACCAGCCCTGGCTGTACCTACACTACAAAAAGAGGCGTTATGTTTAAAAAAAAGAGGGGAAATACCCACTTGATCTATTAAAATATAGTTAACAGTAAATATTGGAAAATTATTTATTATCCAAAATTAAAATTTTCCTAAGAATTTTTTTCAACAATTGCTATCAGTGTATATAGTTGTGAAAGAAGCCTCTCCAAACTGAAGATGAAAAAAATATTTTTGCTCCACTATAAGTGATTTGAGACTACAAAATCTTGCATTATTGTCCATAGAACATGATATTACAAATAATATAAATTTTGATAACATAATAAACGATATTTTGACTATGAAAGTTAGGGGAGTAAGAAAATTTATAAAAAATAATTTTAATAAATGTTTACATACTGATGTATACAACTTTTTTAAATTAAAAAATCATGTATTTATAAATAAAAGCACATTAATTGTTAATGTTTTTATGTTTCTGTGTGTAAATTTGGAATATTTTTTGTCTCATTTGGTGCGGGGGGCGGGAACCTGTAACCCTATAACTTTCCTGTGGCCTTCAAAACAATAATCTTGTATTTTTATGATGTGTATTTTTAGGTTTATCATCTTATGCGGCCTTTTTTATTACTGCGTACATAAAAAGGGGATGCAATGGTAAAATTGTTCCCCACCTTTTACAATGTACTTTGTTTCAATTACAATTATTTATTCATGCTTATTAATTTTATGAAAACCATCTTATGATTAACTTAATTAAGAGGCCGTCCATAAATGACGTCACGTGATTTCGGCTGATTTTTCACCCCTGCCCCCTCGTCACACGACGTCACGAAACGAAAACTTAGACCCATTCTTCAATGTGACGTGACAATGCCCCCCTCCTCGCCCATACAAGCGGTATTTTGTATGTGAAAATGAGCATGTGTAAAATCATTTTTTTGTTGTTGTTTATTTGGTCATTTAAATTTGTTTTTAGTTTAAGGTTGTACTCTAACATCGTAACACGCGTGAAACCACGTAAATTGTCATTGAATAAAGTTTGGGTAATCATATATTTCAGTGTCGCTTTTATTTAAAGTTGCGCATTTTGAATGATATCAAATGATTGACTCCCCCCCCCCCTGGTGCGTGACGTCATTTATGGGCGGCCCCTAAAAGGGCGGCATATTGGAGACCGCCCCGAGCGGCAAAAGCTCTAGCTACGCCACTGGTCGAAATTGTTTACATTTTGTTATAGTATTGTACATGACTTAAAAGTTTTAAAGATTAACATTATGAATTTAACAATTCAGAAAGTTTTCTACGAAATTTTAGAAGAAAAAAAAACTGTAACTATAACTTTTTGACTTCCTGAATCCTGTTCTCGTTTATCTTGTTTTATCTATAAAATAAATTTCTATAAAATAGGTGTTCATGAACTTATGATCAACTATTATAAAATTTGCCTTACCTCTGCCGTCCACAGTAATGTGTTAGTAATCTGGATATAGTACCACTCACTGGTAGAGAATGATGGTAAAAACATTAGATGCTGATTGAGGCTCTAATTCTAGCTATAAGATTACATCAGTCTTCTTGGGAAAAAGCAATTACAGATAAATCAACGGGAATTCCCATTTAAGGGTATTAATATTATTTTAGAGAAAGCAATCCCCTATGTAACTGGCCCAAAGATCGTCCACGTGACTCTCATAGTCACATCAGCAGTTACATGGGAGACTTGTCCTGTCGGACGATAGTGCATTTGATTTTCTTACTTCAAAAACGTTGGACAACTTTAAATTCATGAATCACCTTGGTACCTAAAAGGGTTAGATAAGCCCTGAGGTGTGTTAGGGAGCAGCGTGTCTGTTATACCAGTGTGCCACTTGTTGAGTTCACAGAAAAGTCCTGAGGTGTGTTAGGGAGCAGCGTGTCTGTTATGTCACGTGTGCCACTTGTTGAGTTCACAGATAAGCCCTGAGGTGTGTTAGGGAGCAGCGTGTCTGTTATATCACGTGTGCCACTTGTTGAGTTCACATATAATTTAAAGCCCTGAGGTGTGTTAGGGAGCAGCGTGTCTGTTATACCAGTGTGCCACTTGTTGAGTTCACAGATAAGCCCTGATGTGTGTTAGGGAGCAATGTGTCTGTTATACCAGTGTGCCACTTGTTGAGTTCACAGATAAGCCCTGAGGTGTGTTAGGGAGCAGCGTGTCTGTTATACCAGTGTGCCACTTGTTGAGTTCACAGATAAGCCCTGAGGTGTGTTAGGGAGCAATGTGTCTGTTATATCACGTGCAGTGGCGGCGTTAGGTAAGCGCGGGGCCTAGTGCCAGCAATGACCCCGCGGGGCCTGATCACTAGTAAAGATCGCTAATTAATGTTTCCGATCGCGCCACTACCGAGACACTGCCATTCCGATGACACAGTTTTCTAAAAAATAACTATTTTAGTAAATCCATTGTGAATGACGTGTATACAAAATAAAGGGGATTGGCTGAATGGTACATCTAACCTATTTTCCGCTAACGGTGTAATGCTTTCAAAGACGTCTAGAGCTACGCTACGGAATTTGACCTTCAAAAAGGATTACAAGAGTGAATCTTATCTTATCTTAGATATACAGACGCTCCTTCTATGCAGAAGATAATTGCGTCCACAGACCATGAGAGATGATCTGTTGGCAGGTGATGCAGCGGTCTAATTATTGTCTAGTTAGGTACCCATTCAGAGCTGGGTGACTCGGGGACTCCTCAGGCCCCGAGAACAAATCCCACCTTCGTGTGGGGATTCGAACTCGTGACCATCGGTATGACAGTCGAGAGCGCTACCTCTCGACCACCACGTCTTTCGTTACTTTTCAATCGTTTCCAGCATACGTTCTACCACCCACTTTTGGTTCTACATGTATAGGCTATTAACCACGACGAGACATGTTCAGGACCGAAACGCGGGGCCTACCTAAGCGAGGGGCCTGGGGCAGTTACCACTCTCAAGCGCCGCTCCTGATCACGTGTGCCACTTGTTGTGTTCACAGATAAGCCCTGAGGTGTGTTAGGGAGCAGCGTGTCTGTTATTTCATGTGTGCCACTTGTTGTGTTCACAG
Source organism: Radix auricularia (assembly GCA_002072015.1). Classification (NCBI taxonomy): domain Eukaryota; kingdom Metazoa; phylum Mollusca; class Gastropoda; family Lymnaeidae; genus Radix; species Radix auricularia. Next base: position 1,935,777 of record MUZC01000269.1, on the reverse strand, counting down.
ATAAGCCCTGAGGTGTGTTAGGGAGCAGCGTGTCTGTTATTTCATGTGTGCCACTTGTTGAGTTCACAGAGTTAAACTGAAATTCTTTGTATAACAATTTAAAAAATGAAAACCGTCACGTCCGAGTTGACCATTCTGTTCATCTAACTTGGTAACACACACACACACAGGGGCGGATTAAGACTGCATGGGCCCCGGGCTGGAATCCAGCCAGCGTCCCTTAAATTAAATGATTGTTAACAGCTAATATATGACTGTAACTAAATATTAATAATGAAAAAAATAAAATTAACGAACACGAAGAAATAACTGTTTAAAGTATTTACGGTATGTTACAATTGAGTGTGAAAAGAAAAAATAATAATTTCCCACTGCTGGGAATCGAACCCGACACTGGTTGCATCAAACGCCTGTGCTCTCTCCACACGGCCAGCGGGAATTGTCAATTATGGGAAATTTTTAAAATATAAACTATATTTTATACTGTGTTCTCTAAATGAACCAATTAAATAAAGTTTTTTCGATTATTAAGACTGAATCGCGATCAGTTGTATAGATAATATTTATAAATTTATATAATTTATTATATTTTCAAGGGTTCATGCAAATATTTGTACACTTTTATTATAAAATGTAAAAAGTTTGAACCGTTGGGGGCCCCTGGCTTTAGCCCGCTCAGCACCCCCCCCCCTTAATCCACCATAGGACTGATTCATCACTAATTCTCCAACTTCCCGTGTAGGTAGAAGCATGAAACCTTTAGAAGTTGATGGGTACCCTCTTACGACTAAAATTGGCTAAAAAGAAATTTGAAATTCACACTCATCAGGGCCGGCTTTAGGCACAGGCAAACTAGGCAGCCGCCTAGGGCCTCCAATTAGTTGGGGCCTCGCATAGGAGTGATAATAAAAAATATATTTAATGAGTGAACTACGACCTAGGTCAAAGAAAAGAGAACCACCCAAGCAGTGAAAACCTTTACCCTTGATTATTTTTAAAAATTTCATATTTAATGTGCATTATTTTAAAATATAAATAAATATGTCCAGATACATTTTCACAAGATTGAAAAAACGTGTAACTTAAATTTACGCCAATTATACAACTTTTGAATATCACATGTTTTAAGTAGTTAACATTTTAAATTTAAATGATAATGCTGTTGTAAGTAAAACATAAAAACGATTCTAAGCATGGGTTTGGATATAGAAATGTTGTTTCAATTAACATTATTTGACGAAATTAAGCTGAAACTTCACTGATTTCTCAAACTATACAATTTTTCGTTTTAAGAGCTTAGCAACGACAACAGCTAAAAAAAAAAGTAAAAGATCATTTTAGTAGTGCGGCATGGCTCATTAATTAATTATTTGTTACTCAGATATGTTCAGTTTTTATTATCTCTTCAATACTGAAAATGTATTAAATAAGTCGATAAGAAGGAAATAGCGATTGGAAAAAACATGTCCAGTTTTCTAGCTGATCTTGAATCGTCCATGAAGCACATTCGTGCTATCGGCGCTTGGATTGAACTGGAAAATCGGTTGAAGGAAAAAAATTAAAGACAATTGACATGGAAACACAAACATGTATGCAAAAAGAGACACAACACTGAAACAATGCTTTAAAAAAGAATCATTTCAATTGTGCAGTTTCTTGCAGAACGGATTTTACGACTTCGTGGCACAGTGGATCGATTGTTTCAAACAGTAAATGGAAATTTTTTAGGGATTGGTTAAATTGTCCGTGAAGTACGATTCGTACCTAGAAGATCATTTATGACGTATTAAAAAAGCGAAGAAATTCATGGTCATTACTTGCGCAAAAGAATTCAAAATGAGGTCATTAATCTGATCAGTGATGCCGCTTTGGAAAATAAAATAGAAATAATATTCAAAATTCGAAATATTACTTCAGCATTTTGGACTGCACACCTGATGTTGGTTCCCTAGAGGTAATGACTACGATTTTGCGAATAAGCAACATTGTGAATACGCCTGTAGAATTCAATGAATATTTGTGGACTTCATGTCTGTCGACGACAGCACTGATGTTGTTTAGGTCTCGTGGTAGCATTCATGTCTGTCGACGACAGCACTGCCATTGTTTAGGTCTCGTGGTAGCATGCTTAAAAATCTTTAAGATCTGACTTTTTGTTTTCAGACTGCAGAGGCCGAGGATATAATGGAGTGAATGTGAAAGGCTGAACTCGCGGTGTACAAAAACATCTACTTGAATGGAATCCGAAATCATTTTTTGTGTCATGTTGATGTCACAGTCTCAATCTAATTCTTGGAAACATGTCGACATCTTTATTTGTGTCATGTTGATGTCACAGTCTCAATCTAATTCTTGGAAACATGTCGAAATCTTTATTTGTTGCAACGACGCTCTGTTGAGTTTTGCACAAAATTTATGTTTTGTTTAGTGCTTTAATACATAGATGGAAGATCTTGAAAACTCATGCAAAAAACTGACAGTAAAGCCTATTTCCTATACACGCTGTGAAAGCAGGATCGATACTGTTAAAGATGTTCGTTATCAAACAACATCAGTGTACGATGTATTGTTCGAAGTGTCTGAAAATGCCCACGATCCAAAAGCCAGGACCGAATCAACTTGATTGTCAAAACAACTAAAAAAACATTTCAATTCCTGGTATTTGTCGTCATCTGGTACGATTTATTGTTTCCAATGAATATGATCAGTAAATTGATGCAATCGAAAGACATGCAATTTGACTTTGCACTGGATGTATAAAAGTGCAACCGAGTTCATGAAAAGAAAGAGCAAAGAAAATGGATTTGTATCCGCTTAAATTTCGGCCAGAGAATTGGCCCAAGAAGTATAGATGGAACCAAATGAAATCATATTTCCAGCTGCAACAAGCTTGAGACCACGGAAAGTGCATGAACAGTTCTACTATAAAAGCATAAATGAATCATTGACATAATAATATTCAAAGGAAAAATATCGAGTGGAATTTTGAAATGTTTTGTTAGATCAATCAGCTATTCCATTGACTGAACGTTTTTAGCAAGAGGAACGTCACATTGGTCTTTTTGGTTTTCTGCACAACATCAAAAGAATTGCAGAATTCTAACAAAACGATTTGATAAAATGATGCATGAATATTAATATTGCGCTCACTGACGCATCTGTTTCAGACATTGATCCGAGGGATTTATTCAGGGAATAGCAAATATTTTCCAACATTGTTCTAGATACTGTTTTGTCTTCTCTTGATGCTTTACGTATTATTTAGGAACATGGTTTAAATACTGCTTTTCCAAATGTCACTACAGCCCTTCGGATAGCACCGGGGCAAAGAAATTTTTCCAAGTTTAAATTAATTTGAAAAAACAACATTTCTTAGAACGAATATGACGTCTGAACGCCTGAACGCCTGAGCGGTCTGGTAATGACATCTGTTGAGCGGGATATCGTCTAGTCTATGGATTATTCACTATTTTTGGTGGAATTAGCTGTCATCAAAGCACGAAAATTTGATTTTTGTTTATGACATCTGCACTACTAAGGTTGTATAAACTTCAGTTATTTATGATTTAGATATAAATACATGTAGTTTTTAATAAATTATGCAATTTTATTATTTCCGTATTTATTATTTTATTTTTCTATTACATTTAGGGCCACTAAATTCTCTTCGCCTAGGGCCTCCAATTCCCTAAAGCCGGCCCTGATGGGGGCCGGAGCCCCAAAAACATTTTCCCCCTTATATGAACTATATACAAATTGAAAATAACTAATTCTCCTATTTCCCGTGTAGGTAGAACGTGAAACTTTGGGAAGTTGTTGGGTACCCTCTTACAACAAAAATTGGCGAAAAAGAATTTTGAAATTCACACTCATAGGGGCCGGGGCCCCAAAAACGTGTTTTTTCCTTTTTATAAGCTATATACTAATTGAAAGTCAATAATTCTTCTATTTTCAGAGTAGGTAGAAGCATGAAACTTTGGAACTTTTTTGATTACATGCTTCCAACGATAATTGGCAAAAGAGAATATTAACTTTCCAAATAGAGGGCGCTGGGGCCCCGAAAACGATTTTTTCATTACATGAGCTTATAAAAATTGAAAATCACCAAGTCTCCTATTTCCCGAGTAGGTAGACTCATCAAACGTTGGGGAGTTGATAAATACACTTTCACGATGCTAGCAGGTGAAGTAATTTTTAAAGTTTAAAATATCTCTTACTGGGGGGCCGGGGGCCCAAATTTAAAACTGAAAATCACTCATTCTCCCATTCCCCGTGTAGGTAGAAGCATGAAACTTTAGGAAGTTGTTGAGTAAAATCTCCAGATGATAATTGGCGAAACAGAATGTTAATTTCCCACCCATGGGATGACGGGGGCCAAAAAATAATAGGCCCCCCCAACGTTTTTTTCCTTATATGAGCTATTTACAAATTGCAAATACTTAATTCTCCTATTTCCCGTATAGTTAGAAGCATGAATCTTTGTAAATTTTTTGAGTACATGCTTCCCATGATAATTGGCAAAAGAGAATGTTAAATTTCAAACTAATGGGGGCTGGGGCCCTAAAAACGTTTTTTTTCCTGATATGAGCGATATAAAAATTGAAAATCACTAATTCTCCTATTTCCCATATAAGTAGAAGCAAGAAATTTTGGAAATTTTTCGAGTACAAGCTCCCGACGAAAATTGGCAAAATGAATGTTAGAATTCCCTCTAATTGGGAACCGGGGACCCAAATATATTTTTTCTTATATTAAAAACCGACTTATCACTAATTCTCTATTTTCCGTGTAGGTAGGAGCATGAAACTTTGGGATATTTGTTAAGTACCCTCTCACGACGAAAGTTGGTGTAAAATTATTTAGAAATACACACTCATGGGGGCCGGGGCCCCAAATACGTTTTTGTTTTCTTATATGAGATTAAAAAAATTGAAAATCACTAATTCTCCTATTTCTCGAGTAGTTAGACTCATGAAACGTTTGGGGAATTGAAATTACACTTTCACGATGGTAGCAGGTGAAAAAATATTTAAAATATCTCTTAATGGGGGCCGGGGGGGGGGGAAATATAAACTATATAAAAACTGAATATAAATAAATCTCCCTTTCCCCATGTAGGTAGAAGCATGAATCTTGGGGAAGTTATTGAGTACAATAATCCCGATGAAAGTTGGCAAAAGAGAATGGAAAATTCCCACTCAACGGGGGTCGGGGGCCCAAATATAATTTTTTCTTACATTAAAAACCGACTCATCACAAATTCCACAATTCATCGTGTAGGTAAAAACATAAAACTTTTGGAAGTTGTTGCGTACCCTCGCACAACAAAAATTGGCGTAAAATAATTTTGAAATGCATACTCATGAGAGCCGGGGCCCCAAAAACGTGTTTTTTCCCTTATATGTGCTTTATAAAAATTGAAAATCACTAATTCTCCTATTTCCCGAATAGGCAAACGCATGAAACTTTGGGGGTTTCTTAAATACACTTCCACGATGGTAGCAGGTGAACAATTTTTTAAACATCCCTTAATTTGGGCTGTAGTTTTTTTTCTCCTAATATTAACAATATAAAAAGTAAAAATCATTAATTATCCCATTCCCCATGTAGGTAGAAGCATAAAACGTTTGGAAGTTGTTTGGTACCCTCTCACGACAAAATTGGTGTAATACAATTTTAAAATTCACAGTCATTGGGGCCGGGCCCCATAAATAGTTTTTTTTTCCTTTTATGAGCTATTAACAAATTGCAAATCATTAATTCTCCTATTTCCCGTATAGGTAGAAGCATGAAACTTTGTAAATTTTTTGAGAACATGCTTCCGACGATAATTGGCAAAAGAGAATGTTAAATTTCCAACTAATGGGGGCCGGGGCCCCAAAAACCTTTTTTTCCTTATATGAGCTATATAAAAATTGAAAATCACTAATTCTCCTATTTCCCGATGAGGTAGACTCATGAAACGTAGGGGATTTGATAATTACACTTTCACGATGGTAGCAGGTGAAAAATATTTAAAATATCCCTTACTGGGGGCCGGGGGCCCAAATGTAGTTTTTTCCTAATATAAACTAAATAATAACTGAACGTCACTAATTCTCCCTTTCCCCATGTAGGTAGAAGTATGAAACTTTGGGAAGTTGTTGAATACAATCTCCCTATGAAAGTTGGCGAAAGAGAATGGTAAATTCCAACTCATAGGGGGCTGGGGGGCCCAAATATATTTTTTTCTGATATTAAAAACGGACTCATCACAAATTCCACATTCATCGTGTAGGTAAAAACATAAAACTTTTGGAAGTTCTTGGGTACCCTCTCACGACGATAATTGGCGTAAAATAATTTTTATTTTTAAATGCACATTTATGAGGGCCGCGGCCCCAAAACGTGCTTTTTTCCTTATATGTGCTTTATAAAAATTGAAAACCACTAATTCTCCTATTTTCCGAATAGGCAAACGCATGAAACTTTGGGGGTTTATTAAATACACTTCTAAGATGGTAGGAGGTGAACAATTATTTAAAATATCTCTCACTTGGGGCATTGGGCACAAATGTAGTTTTTTTCCTAATAGTAACTATATAAAAAGTAAAAAAAAAATCACTCATTCTCCCATTCCCCATGTAGGTAGAAGCATAACATTTTTTGAAGTTGTTGGGGCCCAAATATAGTTTTTATGCACTCACTAACTCACTCACTCATCACTAATTCTCCAACTTCCCGCAGCAAAGCGCGGGGAAATTGCTAGTACTTATATAAAAACGGACTCATCACGTATTCTCCATTTTTCTATGTATGTAGAAGCATGAAACTTTTGAAAGTTGTTGAGGAGGCTTTCATGACGATAAATAACGGAAAAAAAAATAAAAAAACTCCAGCTCATGTTAAAGCAAAATACAACAGTACTCAACTCAAGAAGAAATACACCGACGTGGTCACAAGATTGCCTTTGACTTTTGTTAATCGTCATTGCAAATGCCAACATTACTTGAAGTTTTCGTCGCTTCATTCTAAATGGCAAAGAGCTTTCACGCGGCTCCAAACGATTCGATGCATACAAATTTCTTCCTCATTATTGCTCCCTGTGATAAGTTTAGCTTTGATACAGTTTTGATGAATGCTTCTGACTATTAATATCGTTACATTTAGTAAACTCTTTATTGGATTAAATTTCTTAGAAGCATGAAAAATGTTCCAACTTTCAATTTTAAAATATTTGGTGTCATTTCTGAAGGGCATTGTGAATGCAAAAAGTAAGCAAGAAAATCAATGAAATCATTTTTATCTTATGATATCATAGAATCATAATAAATATCCTCTCATTTCCTGGAATTAGTTCAAGTATTTTAACGTTGAGCTCTGTCACATCGACATTGTTTGGAGGCTAGAATGATTTGTTTTGCAGTTTTAGCAACTTCATCTGGAGTTAATGTCTTTAATGAACTGCCAAATATTGAATTAATTATCTCTTTGTTTTCAACCATTCCATGGGAAATTTCAAACAATTCTGTATCCAAATCGTTATCATTTGTTAAATTACTATTACCTAAGCGCCAGTGGCGTAGCTAGAGCTTTTGCCGCCCGGGGCGGTCTCCAATTTGCCGCCCTTTTAGAGGACGTCCATAATGACGTCACGCTTGGGGAGAGAGGGGTGTCACACATTTGAAGTCACATCAAAATGCGCAACTTTAAATAAAAGTTCCACTTAAATATATGATTACCGACTCTTTATTTAATGACGTTTTACGTGGTTTAACGCGTGTTACGATATTAGAGTGCAGCCTTACACTAAAACTATTTAAATGACAAAAAATAAAAGTGATTGGAAACCTGCTTATTTTTAAAATAGAAAATACGGCTTTTATTGGGGAGGGGTGGGCCCTTGTGATGTCACATTGAAGAAGGAGTCTAAATTTTTGTGACGACGTGTGACCAGGGAGCGGGGGGTGAAGAATCAGCCAAAATCGCGTGACGTCATTTAGGGACGACCACTTAAATCAATCGTATGATGGTCTTTATTATTTAATACACATTAATAAATAATTGAAACGAAGTGCATTGTAAAAGGAAAAGGCGGGGAACATGTTAACCATTACACGCCATATTTATGTAAGCATTTATAGAAGAGGCCGCATAAGATGATATACATATTTGTAGACATTT
>MUZC01000269.1:1910060-1926869 GCA_002072015.1 Radix auricularia | reverse complement strand
AGGTTTTCTTAGTGTATGACTGATCCACCTCCATTGCTTTTGAAGAATCTCTTCCTCAATGGGCTTCTGTTTTGTCCGCTGCCACAGTTCCCGGTTGTTGATTTTGTCCGGCTAGTGAATTCTGAGAATCTTTTTGTGTACTGCCATAAAAACCTGGAACCTTTTCGTTCAATATTGATCTGTTCTTTATCATGTTAAAATTTTTCAATTAGTAGGTTACACGAATATTTTTTTGCAACGACATGCAACTAATCAGCGGGTTCTATTATTTTCTTTAATAATTACATCTATGGATAAAAACATTTCTAGTTGTACCACTTGCTCTAAAGATAGAACCCCGTCTCCTGAATTTTCTCCACTCTTACTTTTTCTCTTTCAAACTGGGGTTCAATTGATGTCTCCTACTCTCTATAATCTATTACAGCGTTCTGTATTAGCGAATAGCTTTCTTCCATGAAATTAGTTTGAATTATTATTTTTTAAAACGGTTTTCCATAAATTGAGATTCTATTGAAAAGAAAATATTGCAATGATATGCGTAAAGTTCCAGCATCTGATCTGGTTTTACTAGTTACTTCTTCAGATGTCAATTTTTCCAAGACGCTTGAAATTTTTTAAGTATGTCTTTTTCGAAAATATGTTATGTCATTGCGATGTTTATTACTTGAGAAATTTGAATATTTTCATGTTCTTTCGCTAAATGTTAATAATTTTCCATAAAATAGACGAATTCAAATTATTTACACATTACTTAAATTTGATAGGCATAGAATTTTTAAAGAATAACTAAATTTTAATGAAAAACACATATTATGTGTGCTACTTTAATTCAATAAAAACAAAATACATTTAATTTTTAGTAAGTTATCTTCAAGAAAATAACAGTAATACAATTTACACAATATTTGAACCACCATGTCATGTTGGTATTTGTTAACGCATCATTCTGCGCATGTCGAAATTCCACGCAAAAAAAATCGTGGCGATATTAATAGTACACATTATTCGGCCCAGCTGTGGTGTGTTGTTTTCTTTTAAAAGTGCCATTTGTGACGCATGCCACTTAATTTTCCTAACAAATCGATACCTTTTTTGAGCGACTTTTAATTTTTAACGGGTTTGCGTTAGTTATAACAACCTCTATGTAATTAAACAAATGTTGCGTGAATCCGTTAATTTAGACTCGAAATTAAGAATATCTTTGTTTCACCTTGGTTTTTTCCCTTCAAAAGAAAATTGGTGGCTGTCGAAAAGGGCTTTATTTTTCAAACGCCCACAAACGCCGCCCTTTAGATGAGTGCCGCCCGGGGCGGACCGCCCCCACCGCCCCCCCCCTAGCTACGCCACTGCTAAGCGCAACACCCAATCATTAAATTCATGTTGACCTGCAGATCGCATGTTCGTAGTTAAACTTCAATGGTTGACGTGACGCCATAATTGATAATTATTTTTTAAAACACTAAATTAAATGATGTCGGTAAATTTGATTTTTGTCAAAATTCATCGCCTAAAATCAGAACTTTTCCTTTAAATAACCAAGCTCAATGACCCGTAGATAGTGAGTAGATAACCAGAGGCGTCACTAAGGCTTTTGTCACCCGAGGCGGTAGCTCATGGTCTCACCCCCTCACGATTGAACTCAAAGAACTCCTCCGAGTTTGCCAGTGCGAAATAACGAAAAATTATAGAATTTTACATTCTTGAGTCACCCCCCTGATTGTTTCACCCGGGGCGGCCCGCCTCACCGCACCCCCTAGTGACGCCACTGTAGATAACATATATGATTCATCAATTATTATAATGGATGCCTCTTAGAGTTTGTTTGTTTATCCGAAGGAACCTTCATATTGGAAACAGATGTATCAGTTGGTGATTATAGAAATTTAAATTAACTTTGAGTGGTTTGACCACTTGTCAATACATCTGCTGCAATTCCTTTTGTCGCAAAAGCTTTAACGCATTTTCCTTGTCCACGTGCAAAACACATCATAATATTGTAAATTAAGGCTGGTAACGATTAATTTAAATTCAATCATTAACTTTTGACAAATTAACGATTAATTCATGAATTAATAGTTAATTTCGATTAAAGCCAAACATGTCAAGGGAAGTAAGAAAACAGGTAATTGACTTGAGTTATTTTATTTTACCTGTCTCATAAACAGAAAAAAATATTTTGAACTTTTTAAACTGCTATGGACGGTTGTTTTATGTTCCACAGCGAAAAAGATCCTGTGATCTGAACTATTATATGGTTTATTAATTTTTAAAAAATAAATTGAAAAAAAAAAGTATTATCTTAAATTTTAATAGAATTTTTTATCTTAATCGATACATGTTTAACGATTAATCGAGAAATTAATTGTTAATTTCTGAAGCTTTCTTTAAAATAAGTTGTTTTATAAGGAAAAGGGTATTTTAAAAATAAACATTGTATTAATTTAATTAACAATAACAAACTTTAAATTCATTGACATTATATTGAACCACTTATATTTAAATATAACAATATTATATTTTTTAAATTTAATACTTAAGTAATGAGTATTTTAAAGAATGCTTCAAAATGGTATAAAATGTGAAGGAAAACAACATAGTGAAAAAAAGCGATTATGACGTACTAGAAAAAAATTCATACCTTTTTTTTTTACTACTTTGGTTAAGAAGATGATCGTATGTTTTTGTTAATCATCCCAACAATTTCTTTAAAGCTGTATTACTTTTATATTTTCAAAATTAATTGAAATTTACACCCCAATGCCTTAACTTTAATGCAATATTTAACTTATTTTTATTGCTGACTATGTTTTAAAATTTATACTGATTTTTAAAAAAAAATTATAGTTAAATATTAAGTTAACCTTAAACTTCTAATATGTTATTTACAAATCTTGATTCTTTAAAAAAAAATTATTTTTTTAAAAAATTAATTGTAATTGTAATAAGTTTTCAAATATATATATATATAACTCATTGGTCCTTTACGTACATGCCTTCAAATGGCTCATGAGAGATGAGACTTAGCAAAATTTTATATTGTTAATATGCAGTTGTTTTCCCGCAGTACACATTTGTCTGCTTTCATTATGTGTGTTGCTTTAAAGAAAAACAAATTAAGTTCAGAATATTGTTATTTTTAAATGACTTAAACACAATAAATTCGATCAACTCAATAAAAATAAAAATAAGCTATTTTGATAAGGAAAATGATTTAACTTTTTTTTTCTTTCTTAATTAGCAATAACAAAATTTAAATTCATTGACATTATATTGAGCTACTTATATTTAAACGAGCAAAATACCCGTGCTACGCTACGGGGTAGGCACAATGAGAATAACTTTATTTAGTTTTGGGTCTTAAATTCTCCTTAAAAATGAATGTAAACGCATCTGAAAATTAGGGTAGTGATAAATCAAACCCCTTCTTAATAAAAACAACGATATGTGTGTCGAGAAAAATATAAATCTTATTAATTTAAATATTACCCATCATCATTATCATCGGTGGCTCTACAGCCCATTTAGGGCCCTAGCTTGCTCCACCACATCCTTCCAGCTAAAGCCCATATAAGGCCCTAGCCTGTTCAACCACATCCTTCCATTCAGATCGATTGATGACTTTCTTTCCCCATGCTCGAACACCTTTAATAACGCATGCTATATACTCTACCAGAATAACAAATGTCGTTAACAGTTACAAAAATCTAACGGGCAAGGCGCACTTTCTTTTCACGTGAATCAAAACATGAAAAAAATATATTTCCACAGGATTTCCTTGGTTCTTAGAAATAGCTCGCTAAACACTCATTTCATTTGTAGTCTAAGCATGAAATTAGTTCAAGACGAATAGGATATTTTTAGCCAGATAATATTTGTGAATATTGTGGCTTGGGGAGAGTGGAAAATATGGTTTATTTGTTTTAAAGGCACATGTTCCTTTAACGTGAATAAAAACATAAGAACAATGCTGCTTTTTAAAGAAAATGGTGAGAAATTATAAATTTTATGTCAATCATATATTCCCGCACATTTTTTCTAATAGTAACAATTCACTTTATATCAATCTTTATTCCCGTTATATACTATTCATCTAATAAACTCAAAACAGCTTGGCACAAAATGAGTTGTTGTCAGTGTGTTTTTTCGACATAACACGCACTTTCTTATGCTAGATCCTATTTATAAGTCGTAATACCCGTGATATTACTTTACACTTGATATATTTACGTCTTAAAGAACAGTTTTTATCCGAAGCGTATGTCATGCAACCGAATTGTTCGAGAAATTTAACCAATTTTTTTAAATGGATGTTTCATCATTCGTTAGGTCTTAGAATAAAATACATGTTTTAAGGTTACTTTTTTTCATGGGAAAAGCTCTCCAAAACATTATTTCTATTTCTAGGCTAAGCATGGTCTTAGTCAAATGAATATGATTTTTTATGTGCCAGATATTAATTATGTTAATATTGATGCTCAATTAAGGTATGTATGAGTTAATTTGTTTTAAAGAAACACATTAAATCACAAGGTTTGAGCTGAAAATGTACCCTGCTGGTTTACGTTAGTTGTGCAAAAAGTATTTTCTATTTGGTGGTTGGACATTTAAACCCCGGACGATTCAACCCCGGATGGTTCGACCCCGGCAGTTCGACCACAGGACGTTTCGTTCCCAGGTCGTTTCGCCACCGGTCGGTTCGACCACGGACGGTTCGACCCCGATCGATTCGACCCCGGGCGAATCGATCCCGGACAGTTCCACCACGGGACTTTTCGACCCTAGGGCGTTTCGACCCCGGACATTTCGACCCTTTCGTTTCTAAACTGAGATTTTTTCATTTATAATGTGTTATTTTATTACTATTATTAATATTAATTAATTTTTGGTATATTATGAATTAGAAATTAAAAACAGAATTTCAACTCCTATCCCAAACACACTTAATAAGGACCTAAGTTAAATTGGGTTTTAAAGATGTATATATTTAAGTGGCTCAAAGATTGTCACTGTGATAACAAAAATAAATGATTTTTTTTTCAAAAAATGTCGATAAGCTGAACAATGCACCTCGCAGGCGTTGGAACCATTATCAACGCGTGCCTTTTTGTGTTCCTTAAAACGTGAAGACCTCACTCGCAGAAATACTGATTTTAATAAGACGTACAAAGTTGTTAGTATTTTTAAACATGTTACAATGGCTGACTCAGTGACCACCACATCACGCCGTGTGCCGTGTGCTGGCGAAGGTTATGGGAAAGGTAAATAAAGTGAGGTGGGGGTGCAGAGAGAATGTAGGCACCTTTAGAAAGGACGATATGATCACATTGCCTTTTAATTGCCCGATTACATCGAATTGGGTTTGTGGTGGATTTAGATAGTTTTTGAATCGCGCAATTATTACAATCATGAATGTACGATGAATGTTGGCTGGTTATACGTGTACGTACTTTTTCAAATCATCGTAAATCAAACGATATAAATAACTATTTTAAACTGAATTTAATTTTTAATACATAATAATATTATGCTGAATTATTTTTATACCAAAAACCAAATTTTAAAAAGTATATACACAAAAAATAATAATAAATTTCTACGGTTTAGAGAGAAAGGGGTCGAAACTTCCGGGATCGAAACACCCGAGGGTCAAAACGTCATGTGGTCAAATTGTCCGGAGTCGAATCGCCCGGGGTCGAATATTGTCTATTTATTTTAAAAAACACACGTTGAATCGCAAGATTTGGGCTTAAAATTTTACACTGATGTTTTCTTAATATTTGCAAAAAGGATATTATCAGTGGCTAAGAAATAGTGCTATCAGGGCTCGGCAGTATTATAAACTCATGACCCAAGAAATGAAAAGCACCCTTCAAATAGTTCACAGAGTTGTCGCTCCTTATAAAAATTACAATTCCGCTATTTAACCCCACTCTTACAACAGTGTATAAACGGTTATACATGTAACATTTTATTATTTAAAATCCCTGAACGTTTACTTTCAATACGAATTTCCTTCATGTCAGTTTATAATGAAATCGACCCAAAACACTTAGATCTACTTGTATTAAGAAAGCACCTAAGAGAAATACGTCTTCCTCCTAACAAATATTTGCAATTGTTTTTATGATAAGTCACTTGTTAAATGCTTCAAAAGCAGTTCCGTGTTAATTTTTCTATTAAGAAATTTCATTTTCTGTATTTTTAACTTGTTATAAGCTCGTATAAAATTTGACTTCATCCGATTATATACGTAGATGTATAAAAGCTTATATTAAAATGTAAAATTGATATTTCGTCTGCAATTAAATAATTTCTTCACATTTATTTCTATAGTTATTTAACAGTGACTATGAGAAATTAGTTCGACCCATCTTGGTGTGATTTTATTATTGTAAAATACAATTTGAAATTTTAGAAAGGTTCCATTTCCTTTAAAAATAAATATGCGCCAATCATCCTCAATCTTACCCAATTACATGTTATAACTACAAATAATGCAATTTCAATAGCGACTATAAGTTCTTTTCAGTGTTTATTTTCCATTGTGGCAATTCATGCGAGTAATCGTCCAACTAATGCGCAAGGGCTCATTTCTTCTAATTGGAAACATACAGTAAAACCATCTCTGAAAATCTCATTAACAGTTTTTTAAGTCACATTCAATGACTTTCCGTTATCTATTAATCAAGCACCTACGAAGAACGCATCGGCCGATACTTGTGTTCATAAAATTAACGGAATTTTTCATAATCCAGTGCATAATTTTAACTATACATAAACCATTACCTGGTAATAACGTCTTTTCAATATTTAATTTCACTTTTAGCAATCTATGAAATTAATCATTATTTCACAACTAATACAAACACACAGTCACACGCACACACAGCCGCGCGCACACACACACACACACACATATGAACACACTCGCACACATGCTTATTCACACACTCGGATTATCAACATAAAATGTAACATCAAATAAATTAATATAATAAAAGCTTCATGACGCCACAAATATTTTTTTCGGCGCGCAAAACAACACGCTCTGTTAATCTCAAAACCAAAATCATTATGATTTTACGTCTATATTTTCAATTTAAAAATGTAATCAAGAGTTTCGGAACATAGGGACTTCCCACACACACACACACACTGACTGACGGACGGAAATGCGCCTTCGCGCATTATATAATAGATTTTTAAAAAGTCAATTGCCTATTTTTGTTACTTCCCTTGAAAGTTCAGTTTCATTACGTCATGTATCTTTATTTTTAGCTTTAATCAAAATTATTGATTAATTAATGAGCAATTTTTCAAAAATTTACGATTAAATTTAAATTGACCAATGACAGCCCTATTTTAAATTTTACACTTAAAAAATATTTATTTTTAATGGAGAAGTTTGTACGAAAAAAAACACACAAAAAACTATTATTCATTATTAATTAATAAATCGAAACAAAACAAAACCATACTTTCGCAGTAATCGTAACAACTATTTTATCTTTTAAAATTGTTTTAATCGCTACCAATGTGTACCTATTAATATTAATCGAGAAATTAATCATTAATTTCCGCATCCCTAATATATATAACTTACGCTGAAATTCGGATTACGATGTTTCTTAAGAACGGATCAATGTCGTAGCCGGGGGACCCCTGTATACGCTAAAACTGTTGACAGCTAAAATAATATAGTCTCATTCTGGGCCGTCCATAAATGAAGTCACGCACCTGGGGGGAGAGTGTTACACATGTGTGACGAGGGGGGTGTGTTTAATAAACGTGACGTCAAATCAAAATGCGAAATTTTGACTAATATTTCCCCCTGAACTATTATTTCTTACAATTTATTTATTGACTTTTTACATGGATCCACGCGTGTTGCTGTAGTGACAAAAACAGCGATTTGAAAGGTGCGCATTATCACATAGAAAATACAGTTGTTGTTTTTTTGGTGGGGGGGGCATAGCCTTGAGGGCCGTCCATAAATGACGTCATCCGATTTTTGCCGATTTTAACCCCCCTCCCATTTGTCATAATCTTGAGCAAAATATCATAAAATTTATTCCTCACGCATTAATTAGGGTCTAGGAGAAACAACAACGTTAAAAAATTCATTTTAAAAAAATAAATAAATACAGACACTGTTCGGTTTTTTTTATTTTTTTATTTTTATTTATTCATTTTTTGCATATAACTTTTATTAAAATTTGTTTGCACTATGAGAAAATAAACACATTTACAACAGTTATCTGGTCAATTTTTGCAATTAGTTATGTAAAATGAATTTTAATTTTTAAAAAAATCTGCAGACTTGTAAACCAATTATTCTAAATCCATTAACTCATTGTCTTTGATCCTACTAAAGCCGACTTCTACGTTAACTCAGCACCACAACTCACGCAACGCATAATGTCAGTAGAACGTATTTTTTTTTTTTTAAAAATTTTTAAAAAAATTTTTATTTTTATTATTTTTCAGTAGAACGTATATAAACATGAAGACACGGGGGTACTGTAATTCACCGTGGCAAACACACCTTATATACAATTATCATGTTGTATATTAATATTGTTTTCATTTTCCCCCTTAAAGTGGGTAGAAGAATGTTTTCTAACGCATGTCCCTTACCCAGGGCCAGGGCATTTAATGATTTTTCGCCCCGATTTAATAGAAACTGCATTTTTAAGGAATCGAATTGTGTTGTTTGACAAAAGATCTTTTGTTGCGGAGTCATATCATCATCATTTGTCCTTTGGGTTCCTTGTGGAACATAGGGCCTCTGTCAAAGCTCGCCACTGTGCACGGTCCCTTGCCAGTCGTTTCAATTCTTCCCAGCTCTTTCCAGTTCTTCCAGCCTCATACTCATCTAATATGCTCCGTCTCCATGTACGCTTGGGTCTTCCTCGCTGGCGTTTGCCCTGGGGGTTCCAATCTAAGGCCTTTCTCACCCTGCTGTTATCTTTCCGAAGCCGAAGGGTGTGTCCGAGTGTCCAATCCATCTCCATTTCCTTTCCATGATTTGTTGCGGAGTAATTAAATAATATTAATCCGTAAGATTGTCTTAATTAAATAATATTTTAAGTACTCAAGGATGGTAACTCTAACGAAAGGTTTCAATACTCTTTCGGAGCAGACGATGAGTCAAAAACAAAAGTGAATTAAGGCGAAGCACCTGTCGCAGGGCATACATGACTTCGTCGTAGTCGTAGGGCATTAATGACTATGTCAATGAATACAATTATATTATTTATTTTTATAAGTTTCTTGGGTAATTTCTTAATTTAGCACATGTGCTTGAATAATTGAGAGTTTTTAAAATGATGGATAATTTAATATAATAATAATAGTATTTAAATAGTAATAGTAATAGTGTAATAGTAATAGTATTAATTATTAATAGTAATAGTAATAATAGTAATATTAATTATTAATAGTACTAAAGACTAAAGTAAGGAAATGATGGTATATAATATATACATACGCATAGTGAAAGTAACATTACATAGCAGTTGACATGACATAGCACTCAATCACTCAATAATTTGATTTTTAATTAAGTTATTAACTTACATAAAAATCGGCTGAAGCGAAGTATGTCGACCTTGACGTCACTATCGTCACAATGCTACTGGCTACTGGTTGCTGGAAAAGAGAGTTCTATAAATTCTAAAACTAAAATGGAAGGGTTTAGGTTAGGTATAGTATAGCTTTAGTTTTAGAATTTTTGGAAAATTGAAGGTTTTAGTGGGTGGGTTAGGACTTACGTATAGTATAGCCATAGAATTTTAATTTGAAAGCTTTTAAAAGGATGTGCTATAACAACAAAGAAGGCCACCGTGACGTCATGGTCGACATACTTGGCTTTTACCTAAAAATCAGATGACAAGATTGTTTTTTTAAATTTTAGGTATTTAAAAAAAAATAGTTACATTATTTATGTCTACTATACTATAATTACTTACCAAATATTGTTAGAAGTATAAACATAGTTGCAAGCCATAAAACCACATATTTCATGTAACATCCCCACAAACATAAAATTAAAATATATAAATAAGCATCACTTTTAATTAAACAGATGATTGAATCTAACTATTGTAACTGAAACTGAATGTATCAATCAAGTATGTTTCTATTTATATTTTAGGCCTGATGTAGTTTTAAATTGAAATATCCAGGAAATTTAGTGTAAAAACAAAAAAGATTGAATATTATGGAGCCTTCTGTGACTCAAATTCAAGACTGTGAATTGTGCAAAGAAATTTCAGAAATGGCCAAAAGTTCCAAATCCCCCAAGTTAAGTAATAAAGGCAAGATCATGCTTGGTGTATCTGCTGCTGTATTTACCGGCATCAGTGCATTTATGGCACCGTTTGTATTTCCTGGACTTCGTAGATATGCTTTGCCTTATATTCCAGCTTCCTCTCATCAAATTAGGAATGTCATGAAAGTATTATCAGGTCGATCAGGTACATTGATTGATATTGGCAGTGGAGATGGACGTATAGTGAGTATTACAACATATATATATTTTATCTTTGAGCTGTAACTAATTTTGATTATATTTGCTTTAAATATTATAATGAAGTACAAAGCAAATTTTGCATAAACTATGAATTTACAGCATTTGGTGTATCCTCTATTTTACTACTCTTTGATTTTTATTCAAAATTAATTCATGAGTGCGTACAGGTATAAACCAAAAATTATGCATTATTTATAAATGACATTCATAATCTGAATTCAGACTCTTACAGCTGCTCGCAATGGATTCCAAGCATATGGTGTAGAGCTAAATTTTTGGCTGGTGCTGTATTCACGATGGACAGCCTGGAGAAATGGTTTACAGAAACAAGTAACATTTTTCCGTAAGGACTTATGGAAGGTAACTATATTTACTCAAAAATATTAAATAACGAATAAAGAAGATATAAGGCATTCATTTAGCAGGATGAAATTTATGCAAATATAAAAATTTGATGTATTAAGTCATTGTTTAACTCATAATGTGCCATAAGGTTTTCGGGAAACTTCCACCTCAGTCCAGTAAGAATTTCCCATATTGCCTTCAACTGGTTATGAAATTTTAAAAATTGTGTAAATCCATTTATATTATTATTGTCATACCGACTTCGTCTTTTAGGATAAGAATGGTTATTTTATGTATCCAAAAGACTGTATTGAGTTTAAATCTATTTTTAACGGTAGTTTAGTACTAATTGTTAATAATAAATTATAGAAAAATCACATCTTCAAAATAAAAACCCGTAAAAACTTTTAAAAAACTTTGCGAATCGAGAGATAACACTAGCGAGGGAAATGGGCGTCCTTTGCCGGAAGTTGAATACACCCTTTTTCACGCACTGAAGAGTTTTTATTTTCTGTAATTTTGTTTCTAAAGAGAGGTCTATCGAGGCGCGCTTTGGTAATAATGATGAAGCGCGCATTATCGCGCTTTAACACATTAAGAAGTAAATAAATTTAATGGGATATCCATAATTTAAATAATAAGATACATGAAAGAATAAAATTAAAAAACAAACTTTGAAAACATCCATAAATGATGTACATTTTCATACAATTTTAACTCCCACTTCTAGGAGTCAGATGTTTTTCCAAAGATTTAAACGCAACATATTATATTGTCTGAAATGTTTCCTCTCTCCTTTTTTGAAGTATTTAATGATTTTGCCTTTAACTGCAAATTTTAAGATTCTATTTAGAGTTTGAGGTAATTATTTAATAAATGGAGACCACTAAGTAGCAACTTGATAAATGAAAATAATTTACTCTTTATTTTAGAATTTATTTATCAATCTTGTTACAGAGTAGGGGAGCAAAAATTTTGTTTAAGCTTTAAAAATTTTTTAAATTAAAAACTAAATCGCCTGTGTTTATTATTTTCTTTCATAGACTGATCTATCAATTTATCAAAATGTGGTTATCTTCGGCGTGGAGTCGATGGTAAGTCTTTATTAACAATTTTTTTTTTAAATTTAGAAAAATTTATACACTGGCCATTTTTCTCATATCTTTTAAAACATAAAATTTAATTTAACAAAAATGTTACATTACACTTTGTCAGTTTAAGAAATTTAAGAAGCAAAGACTGTAGAAACATCATATATATTATTTGTAACTTTATATTACAGAATACAATTGGGGTAAAACTACAATCAGGCTAGGCTGAAAAAATGTTATATAAATTATGTTGTTTTGCGGCATCCTATCAGGCCTACTTTACCCTGTAATTATAACATTATTAGAGAATAGTTCTACTTTTTATGACCAACACATATAAGAAACTAAATTGTGCCATTCTTGGTTTAAAAAAACAACCAGTGAACTCACATCCACTAAGTGCCACCAACCCATTTGAAATAAACTATATTCTCAAGAATTTTTTAAGATATACATAACTTAAAAGAATAAGCCTTTTTCAGTAAAAAAATAGTGAAATCTTCCAAAGAATTTTGAGATAAGTGTCTTGCAAAATATTTAATTTTTCTTCAGTTTAAAAAAACAGTTAATCTTATTATCTTTGTTGCTGTGTGGCTGAAAGATCTATACTATATGAATGATGAACTTGTTGACTGATATTTAATATCCAGAAAACACCAAGAAAATATCATACTTCTCTTAATTAGATATGAGTCAAATAAATTTCAGTCCCAACTTAACTCAGAGCAGACTGAAAACTCAGAAATTCAAATCTCATTGATAATGTGACATTACAGCTAACTCTTGCGATAGCACTTGTACCAACCAAGCTTTATCATACATACATAATGTTGCCTTTTCTTATCATGAGGCAAGGTGGAAATGAGAGAGGTTATTAACTTAAAACCGGCTTATTATCTTAATGATAAACCTGATACAAGATGTTTCCTTCCTACATTGTCTACAACATTGTAATATTGTGATGGATTGATGCCTGAAATCAGAGTTTAAATTTGAATTTTGATTTCAAAGATGCAATGTCCTTTGACAGATGAAACCTTTAGAGGAAAAACTGCAGAAGGAAATGATATCTGATGCCCACATAGTTGCCTGCCGTTTTCCCTTGCCATCTTGGAAGCCAGTGATAGTACAAGGTGAAGGTTTGGATACAGTTTGGTTATATATTGTTCCACAGAGCATTTCAGCTCAATTCCCATGACTTTTGTTGTGTTTTTTTTATATTAAATTTAAATTTTTTTTTTTTAATGAATGATAAATAGAACTAGAACAAATTATATTCATTTGAGCAAGTTTTAAAGAATTAGTGAATTTATCTTGGTTTGTTCAGATTTTTTGTTGGTATTAAACAGTTAAAAATTTGTTCTTATTATGGAATATTTAACAGTGTTACCATGTCTGACTAGGTAATCTGGCTAATTATAATTTACTAAATGATGAATTGGTTTCCTCCCTTCTGAATAAGAGGTCAATTAAAATATATATCTCATTGTTAAAACAATGACCTTTTGGTAAATAATAAGCCATCAAAGGACACACCAAGCTGTCGCAGCATAAAGATAATTGATGAGAATTGTCCTCATCAGTCACGACAGACTTTAAATGTAACATTCTTGAGCTGCTGCTATTTCATTGCAGTGAGCAGTGAAAATATTTATATCATATCATTTTAAAAACAGGAAAGAATCATAATCATAGTCGTAGGTAATTATGATAACAACAATTAAATAATTTGGTTAAAGATAAATAATTATAGGAATCTATTAAATTGGGAAAAAAACACTTTATTTTTTAATGTGCCTATGTTACAAGCTGAATTTACTGCACCCTTAATCAGGATGTTCATTGGTCAATTTTACGCAAGAATTGAAATGCTCAGTGATAATACTTGCAATAAAATATAACTTCTTAAACACAGCAAATTTTTACCAAAATCTATTATAGGAGATCTAAAATTTAATGAGAATATTATCCCATTGTTGGAAAAAATATCGGCATTTGAAATTGATGCAAATTTTTTGTGTATGGATTTAGGGGTATAAATTCCACAACCTAGACTTAACTTGTTTTTAAAAAAACTAAAAATGATTCAATGTACTCAGTACTATATAACCTGAGTATTTTACAGTAGCCTTTCTACATTTTTAATTACTTTTTTCACTACTATTTCCTTAAAGGTGCCATCCATAAAGTAGGTCAGGCTATTTTTGACTCCCCCCCCCCCCAATTCATCCCTTTTTAGTTTTTTTTAAAAAGCAAACACCTAATTAAAATATTCAATTTAATTCATGTACTTAAAATACACTTCACTATTAAACTGTATTGAAATATAAAGTTTCCACTTACAAGTATGGATATATTGGATTCAAAATTTTGAAATCCGGGCATGGCCGGATTTATGAAGTGATCCGGCCGGATCTGCGCCAAATCTGTTAAAATGGCCTGATTCCAGATTTTTGCGGAGCCATCATGAATATAAATAAATTAGGGTCCTACAGCCAGCTGGAGCATGACCTACTTTATGGATGTCCCCAAATAGGAAAGATTTGAATTTTTTGGACTGAATATTAATATGTTACCACTGAACAAAATTAAGTTAAAGAAAAGTAAAACTTATTCAGAAATCCACTCAATAATATATATCAAACTGCTTGATTTTGGACTATAGTCCTTATAATTACAAATATTCAAAGAAAATTTTGAGATCCTTAAATTTGTGATAGAGAGTTGGGCTGGGGTAAAGGTTTCAAATAAAATACAAAACACACAAACCTAACAGGTACAATTTGATTTTTTAATAGGAAATAAATTTGATTTACATTTTTGTGGTTATTTTGATGTAAAGATCAAGACCTTTGTCGTGACATTTACATTTTTATTTTCCATCGATAAAACTTTACATTGATTGTCTAAATCACACAAATCGTTTGTGTATTTAATTTTTTTTAGATCCTGTAATAGGCTGTGAATAAGGTTAAAAACATCCATAAGCCATATTATTTTATAGGTTGTGGTGGATAATTAGCTATGTATGAGGAATCTAACAAAGTTCTCGGAGTTGACATGGAGTTAGCCATCACCAGAGGAGGGCACAATTTTTTCACAAAATCCATCATCCTTTTCCTTAACCGCTTGTGGTCAACTCCGATAACTTTTTTTTAGAACCTTCTTATAAAGATATCAATTAGGATTAATATACATTGGTCATACAAAGGATAACTAAATTTTAATGGTTATTTATTACTAAAGTAATGATAAATTATTAAAATTTTAAAAATGTTGTTCATAAAATTAAAACATTGAAAATGAAATGAAACATTTGAGAACATTTGCTGGCACTAGTTCAAATGGCATGTGTAAACGTTGATGTATCTGTGAGACTGAAAATGACTGAAAGGAGCTGTGAAAATGTTGACAATAAACATCGGCTTGCATTGTGGTGAACATTTTATGATTGTTACTGCATTTACAGTTTGAGTGAAAAATGTATTTGAGTATAAATTGTTATATATTAAATTGAGCACACAAATTATTCAAATTATTATTATGGTTTTTTCTTACTTCTTTAAATGATATTCTTTTTTTTAATTCTCCTCATCTAGAATTAAATGTATGTAGTAAACTGTGAACCCATTATTACTTTAAAAATAAATGTTTATATAGCTGGTAAAATTCCACTAGAGTAGCCTACTTGGTTTTTAAACCCAAAATGAACCCAAGATTTTACTGTTTAATCTATATCTATAATTTCTTTTGTGTATTAGTGACCCCCACAGTCATCCACGTCTTGTAGTTTACTTGTACCGCCTCTGGGCTTAAACCCTTCATCACCAAAAGGACCAATAGATATAGTATATACTGACTAGAGATGCAGGTGTTGGTCTATATTTAGACCATACTTTCTCCTCAAACTTCACTGTTGACAAGCGTAACACACTATCTGTAGTTTTACTAGAAACCAATTCATGGAAAACTCCGACCAACAACAACAACAAAAAAAAAAAACAACTCTTGGCATTCTTCTTCCAATATCTCCTCCCCTTATTTTTACAAGTTGTGTTCTGGAAGTACAGGGGTTATGTCACTTGCTGTGCCTACCAGTGCTCGATTTACCGCCGGGGATGCCGGGGATATCCCGGCACTGTGAGGCTCCATCCCCGGCTCTGCTCTAACCTTTACCATCCCCGCCGGGGATGGCATTTATCCCCGGCTCTGCAGAAATTTTTTTTATCCCCGGCACTGGTTTTTTAAGCCGAATTAGTGGTAACGGTAAGTTACAGCAGTATCAAATTTTCAATCACGGAATTTTTAATTTAATAGAAAAATTTGGTACCTGCCAAGGAGGTTACCGAATTAATCGAAATAAACATAAGTAAAAATAATTATAATTGTTTCGTTTTCTTATAATCTTTGGTTTCAATTTTAAATTCACTTTTCGTTTGTCATAAAGCGCGCTTTATTAGAATTATATTTAAAATAAATATTTTTTAATTTCGTTTTAAATTGAAATGTCTAAAGAGCCGTCTTGTAAAAAATTTAAAACGTTAACACAACAAAAATTGTCTTTTACGAAAAATGCTGTAATCCAGAGAGTGAAATCTCACAGTGATGATCTTCAGCTTCGTCAGACAACGTCTTGTAGTAAGTCATTAATTATTAATAATTTATTAATAAACCGATTAAATAATTATTTTAAGTTTATTTATTTGGCTTTAATAAGTTTGATTTGAAATTAAAATCAAAATTCATAAGCAGTTGAATATATATTGATTGATATTATTATTAATATAAAATAATAAGTTGAAAAAATCTATTAGCTCGTAAACAGTGTTATATAAGCTG
>MUZC01000269.1:1888143-1906334 GCA_002072015.1 Radix auricularia | reverse complement strand
ATATTTCAGATGAAATATATTTATTGTGAAAAAATACACATCAGAATAAAAAATAATGTAATACAGAACATTCATTTTTTTATTATTTTTTTTATAAAATTAATTTATTTTTATATTGAACAATGTTATGCCCACGTTTGAAAAGAATTAATTTTGATGCAGAATTTTTTTTTCCGAAGCCCTTTTTTTTTTATATTTCAAGCGGTGCGCTGCTTCCTAAAATTAAGGGTGGGGGTAGGGGCCGTCAGATATACATAACGGGACGGAGATCTTATTGTTTATGTTGTTCTTATTTATCAGTTATTTTGATGTAGCGTTCAAGACGATAACATTTTACTGTTCTATTGTATTTCTTTAACAATTTCAACATAAAAAACACGATATTACACCAAAAAAAAAAAAAAAAAAAAAAAACTATTCAGAGAGAAACAAATAAATATCTGGTGACTTTGGCTTAAAAAAAAATTTAGTTTGGGGGAAGGGGGCTAATTTGTACGTACACATGGGGGAGGGGTCCCAACAATGTACGGGGTGCAACATGATGGAGGTACGAAAATACGACGTTTTGTGTGTATGTAATATATGGACGGCCCCTTGTTGTAACTAATGTTTGTCTTAATGGTCAAACTGTGTGATTGTTAGTTGTGTATTGTCCTATATTTTTGTTTTAAGTAAGACATATTATATTTCCCCCCATCCCCGCCCCTCGTTTGTATTTAGAGGTTTTTTTTAAACGCGAAGCTTAAGGGGATATTAATATTGCTGCTTTTGAACACAACATAGGGTGAAAATATTAATATTTCACATCTCCTACGCTAATGCCTCCTCTTGAAATAAGTTCCCCAACACGCCAAAGATATGAATGTATAAGAATTGGTACATGAACAAAATGTTTTAAAAAATTATTTTGATGTATATTATAATTAGTATAAAATCAGTGAAATATCTAATTGAAATCAGCCAGGATTCGGGCTGCAGCAATACACATCGATCCTTTTCGATTATCGAATTTTTAGTTATATGAGACCGGTTCCAGAAACAAAAAGGTGAGGGCGGGGGTATCAATTATGATTGCATTGCTCATTAAGACTTATTATGAAAGTAGACATTCCTTGCTAACGTCTTTTAACATAATATGTACAGCGGTGTATATGTATTACAATGTCAGTACCACGCGTTTAAACTGCTCGTTAGTTACTACATGCACATTTGGGTTTAGCATTCTTTGAGAGCGATAGTGTTCTGCGTTAATAGTTTTCAAGTGGCTTGTCCGCAACAGAGTGGATTAAAATTAACATGTTCATTTATAAAGGTAAGAGCCGTTAACTGTTGAGACTTTGTAGCAAACTTTATTATTCTGGATTTCACTAGCTAATTCTTTTAATTCATTGAGCGTTTTAGTATTAGTATTAGAGTTTATGAAGCAATAAAAAAAATGAATACCATTTCAGGATTTACTCTGACCTTATTACATTTACTAAGCCATATTTTTATTACATAATTATGTCCTCAATGTGGTGGGTGTTGTGAGAGTCCAGTAACACACTGCAAGTAACGACCTAGATGCTACATGTAGATAACGACAGTTGCCAGCTAGGAAAAGAAAGTTTTAGTTTTAGTGATCTTTAACCTTGGCGATAAGGCTGGCGCCGACTCTGTAAAGGTTCGGGATTGGGTCAACCTAGTACTATGCCCAGCAATTGCCAGGTTTGAGGATAGTTTTATGGTAACTACTGATCCTCAATCTTTATCAAATGACCACATTCAAGTGTATTTCACTTGTTTATCAGATTTTTAATTAAAAAATATGTAACTTTTATTTTTAAAATCAGTTCAAAATCGTGTTATTTCTCTTAAGGTAATATGGTTGTTGTAATTATCCTTCATTCGTATATACATTAGTCGTTAAATCATTATTTTTTAAAAAAGTTTTCTTCGGTGGGCCGAGTGGTTTGAAACCATTGGATTGTCAACATATATACTTACAATTAAATTGAAGCTATTCGTTTCACAACCCCAGGTTTCCATGAACATTTGCATATCTAAATATTATTCTTATTTAGTAGAATTAGGAAAGATAGTCAAAGGGACTGCCCATAACATACGTCACGCTTCAGAAGGGGGGGGGGGCTGTAAAAAGTGTGACAGTTTGGGAGGGGGACTGGCCATGTGTGACGTCACGGTATTTTATAATTCTTCTTCTTTGTTCTCAATATTGAATATTGAGATTTGCGTGCCACGAGTTTTGCGCCAATTGGCCCGTGGTCTCCGACTTCAGCCTGCTGTATTTTCTGGATTTGCTTCCATAGCCTTTGGTCAGCCAAGACCATCTGCAAGGCAGCAGTTGTTTTTGGCAGGTGATGCCACGGCTAGGGGTTCCACGCATTACCCCGCCGCTTTTCACCCATTTGGAGCTGGGTGGAACTCGGTGGAACTCGGGGACGCCCCGGGAGCAGGTCCATGGCTTCCCATGGATTCGAACTCGTGACCATCGTAACGACAGTCGAGCGCGCTTGCCACTCGACCACCTCGACCACCGCGGCCCCCGGTATTCTTTAATAATTTTTAATCATTTTGATCTTGTAATTTTAAAAAATTGTTCGAAAGTATAACGTACATTAAAAAAAGGGGGGGGGGGGCGTGATTTGTGACAGGGGGAGAGGGGTGTTAAATGGTCAAAAATAGCGTGTTGTACTTGATGGACAACCCCTAAGTAAATTAAGAACTTTATGAAATTACTTTTTTAAGGGAAAAGAAAGTGACAACAAACAAACAAACGCGGAAGTTGTTTAGTTTTGAAGATGCGCCCCAAATGAAATCGCCACAGTTTACGTTATTAAATAGTCTCCCGCGACATGACATTTTGTTAACGCATTTCCGCGTTGTTTTACTTTCATCTTTAAGTTGCTACGTAATATATTTCATACGAAAAAACAGGAATAGAAGGATGAGGAGACGCATGCAGATGGAGAGTGCATGGCTGAAAGACAGTGGTATAAAACCCAATAAAAACATCTTGAACTTGAATCAGTGACTACCCCATTAGTCCTAACATTTGGGTGGATGTAGCTAAACTGGACAATTTGTTAGGTCTGTCTCTCACTGACTTGAACTGTTGATCAAAACAGTGTGTGATGAGCGCGCCGTGAGCGGTGCCCTGTGGTTATAGCAAGGTGGAGTCAGGTGCTTGTTTCTAAACTAGCTTTTCTTTAAACCGTGAACCAAGGTGTACTCTGGGATAGTCTGGTGGTGTGTTGTGCGATTTATGGCTGGACCGGTGGGTCGCTGAAATAGACGAGTGCCATTTCTCTGTTTGTTTGGAAGTAGCCAGGAGTGAAGACTGGATCATGTTTGGTGAGTTCATCGATTAAATCAGGTTATATTTTTTAGGGTTAGAATCGATACCGCAACGACCTAAAACATGCACCGGAACGTGTGAAATCGCGTTTAACACAGCTGTATGCTAAGTGTCGAATGGAATCTTTACATTTGCAACAAATTGTAATTTACGGTTGAAAGGGGGTTTGGTGACAAATATATAGTAAAAAATCGTTACCAGTATTTTCCTTAGAAATTGTCTGTCACGGCCAATCTCCCATGCATTAGTCGCCCGATCTCATACGTGATGCCTACCAATAAACGAAACAATGCAACCACCAGCAAATACATAAAGAATTTACATTTTATTTTTAAAGGTCACACCTGGAAGAGGTGACCTATAATAATATAATGTACTGAAGAGAGAGAGAGAGAGAAGGGGTTGAGAGAAAGAGAGAGAAGGGGTTGAGAGAAAGAGAGAGAAGGGGTTGAGAGAAAGAGAGAGAGAGAGGAGTGAGGGAGAAGACATTTAAAAGACAATGTGATAAATAATGGAGCAATAGAGAGTCTGAGCGAAAGAAATAGAGAGAGTGTGTGATAACAGAAAACGTTAAAATAGCGAAAGAATGGGTGTTAGCGAGGGTGAATAAATGAGAGCAGAGAGCTTAAGAATTAAGAGAGTATCATAGTGAGCGAAGTGAGTAAAAGTGTAAATGAAATAACAGGACTGTAACACAAGGACGCTTCACTTCTCCACTGTGCCACATACCCATTGTTTAACTATAACTTTCAACATGCCCTGGTAAAAATAATGTCGTGGAGCATGATATGTCTAAGTTAACAATAAGCAATGATTTAAAAAAACTTTACATTGTTCTTGAGTCGCATTGGAAATAAGATGTTACAGGCAGGGCCGGTCTTAGCAATTGCGGGGTCCTTTGCGGCTTAGTATACGAAACGGATTGCGCATGGCCCTGTTTGGGTAGGAATAATGATATTAAGTGAAAATTAATATAGGCGGGGCCTATGAAAGCGCGGGGCCCACTGCGGCTGCACACCCCAGCCCTGGTTATGGGGTAATCTGGCCAAACCAATTAGGAGCGCTATAACGTCCTAATTTTCCTTGGCTCTTATCTGATTGTGAGACTGGAGTTCATTTCCTCTCCTTACGCACTCGTGACGGATAAATCGAAGCGGCTCAATTCATATGATGTACAAAGAAAACAATTTCTCATCGTAAATTGTCCCTTTGTTCGTTACGCGTTATTACTTTTATTTTGCTGAAAATAAAATAAAAGCCTTTTAACTGTCTTTGATCCCAAACATAATGTCGCCAAAGTTTTACATGGTTATAGTCATAATCATAGTCACCTTGAAATAGTCGCTACCCCAAAACCACTATTTATATCAGTCATCTTGAATTAGTCGCTACCCCAAAACCAATATTTATATCATAGTCATCTTGAATTAGTCGCTAGCCCAAAACCACTATTTATATCATAGTCATCTTGAATTAGTCGCTAGCCCAAAACCACTATTTATATCATAGTCATCTTGAATTAGTCGCTACCCCAAAACCACTATTTATAAACGACTACTAAATTTCACTGTTCAAGTGGGGAGACAAATAATAGTGATAAATACATGTATGTTTTTAAAACAGCGTATGGATATGGCCGACGAGACGTCTGTGACTTCTTGTCAGGTCTGTACATAAACTGTTTTATTAACACATATACATGTATTTATTTATCTAAAATCCTGATCGCAGACTCACCTATATTTTGTCCATTTAATAAATAAGAAGGTTAACGCAATTAGTAAAGCTAAAACAGTGATAGTAAATTATGTAGTACAAGTTCCATGTCATAACTTTAGTATACAGTACTCATGTACTTAGCAACCAATCTTGATCTTGAAACATTTGCCGTCCTACTTCCTTGTTTAATAAAATCAAGTCTATTTAAAGCACACGATACGTCAAAGTTTATGTTGTTATTAATATTATTATTTAAAAAAACAAACAAACTTAGGCCTATAACTTTATAAGGGGGTAATTAAAATATATTATTTGGTCGTGAATAGGTTAAAATATACTATGCTTGTCCTTTTCATGCCAAGATGTAGTAGACTTGAGTAGTACACTTGGCCAGTGCTGCATATAATATATTATTTTTACAAATAAAAATAGGTTCGCACAATTAATCTTAAATCTAACTCTCTCATCAATTTCTATTTCGATCCAATTACAAAACGGATCCAAGACTTCTGCATGGAAGATAAGAATAAGATAGAATGCAGTGGTTAAAAAAACATGTGTTTCATGTATCACACGTGGTCTCTAGGATTCGACAAGTCTAAAAGGAGAGAGTATCCAAAATAATGCACTAAAAACATGTGTCCCCATAACTCATGACTTTCAGTTCAGAAACGATTTAAGAAATTAAGAAAAGGGAATAGATAGTGGATAAAGAGTAATACATATGGGGAACAGAGCTGGCGCGCCTCTTTTATTATCAATGATAAAACACAATTTGTTATTTTCACATTTCATTCATAACTTAGTGTCACAAGACCTGCGTTTTGCTACCTATCTAATCTATAAAGATGAAAGTTTGTTTGTTTGTTACCAATAGAATTCCACACTGTTGTACCTAGGGTGCTGAAATTTTGCATGGCACCCTCATTTGATCCGGGACAGGTCATAGGCTATGTTTCGATCCCAGGTGACCACCCCTAAAGTAAGGGGGCCCATAATGTTGCTTTTTTCCTTATATGAGCTATATAAAGACTGAACATCATTAATTCTCCAACTTCCTGAGTAAGTAGAATCATGAAACTTTGGTAAGTTGTTGAGTAGCCTCTAGCAACGATTTTTGGCGAAAAAACAATTTTAGAATTCACTCTCATGTGTGCCGTGGGCCCAAAAACGTATTTTTTCCTTATACTGAAAATAGCTATTTCTCCCCTTTCCCGTGTATATAGAAACATGAAACTTTAGGAAGTTGTTGAGTACACTCCCGCGCAAGTAACATGCAAAAAATATTTAAAGTATCACTCACTGGGGGCCAGGAACCCAAATGTATTTTTTCTAATATGAAGTTTTTCCTTTATATGAGCAATTTTTTAAAAAAAATGAAGATCAATAATTCTCATATTTCCCGTGTAGGTAAAAGCATGAAATTTTAGGTAGTTGTTAAGTACACTTCTACGATGGTAATAGCTGGAAAGAATATTTAAATTAACCCTTCCTGGGGGCCGGGGGCACAAATAAAGTTTTCCCCCTTTTATTAGCTATATAAAAACTGAAAATCACTAATTCTCGTATTTCCCGTTTAGGTAAAAACATGAAACTTTAGGGAAGAGTACACTCCCGCGCTGGTAACACGTGGAAAAAATATTGAAATTGCTATTCCCTGGAGGCCGGGGGCCCAAATATATTTTTTCTTATATAAAAAAGTAAATCACAAATTCTTCAAATTCCTGTTTAGGTTGACGCAAGAAATTTTGGGACATTGTTGAGACGAAATTATCACTAACTGGGGGCCCGGGGCCCAAATGTGGTTTAGATAAATAACAAATTTTAAAAACTTTGGATACTGTGTAAATGTATTTTTACAAAACTTGGAAGATAAAAACTTGATGGCCCATATTAAAATTTGTTAGGGCATTAAAATTATATATCTTTTCAATCTTTTATAGTGGAGGGCCCCTAATCTCTTTTTCGTTAACGTTTACGACATTTTAACCATTCTATTTCACTCTGTGTTTTAAAAACAAATATTTTCATCATGATCCAAATTGAAATGAGCCGTTGTTTTGAAATATAGATATTATATCTATAGGGCCCCTGACCCTCATTTTAGTTTTGTAAAAAGACGTTTTAATAGTATATGTATATTATTCATCCTACGGCTATTAAACCTTAGGAAGCTTTTGGGTGTGCTCCAGCGAATGTTTCTGGCACTATAAGTAAAGCTTTAAAAATACAACCCTTTAGGACTGGGGGCCCGTATGTCATTTTTTAACATTAGTTATATAAAAAGATAATTAAAAAAGTGGCTACTGGGTAAATGGATAAATTATTGACCAATTTTGATTTTTTAAAAATAATAATAAAATTTCCATTGGGGTAATGAACTTCTAACGTCTGTTCCTTCGGGGCAGGTACCTAAAATATATTTTTTTTCGTAAACGTTTAAATTTAAAGCATTTTTACCTTTAGATTAAAAAAAAAATAATAATAATAAAGACACGTCTCTCTATCATGACCTAGATTTAAAACCTCAGACCTTATGAGATATGCACATCCTGCATCCATTTTGCATGGGAGACAGTAATGTCATTTTAGTACCCATATGATATTACACTACGTTGACAAATATTGACAAACAATCCATCATGATTCAATCTGAAATCAATTGGTGTTTTGAATTGGTATGAAACGGGTTTTGAACGCTTACTAAATCCTAACTTCCGCAGCAGAGCGCGGGTATTTTTCTAGGGATGACCACCTCTAGGGTAAGAGGGGCCATTATGTTGCTTTTTTACTTGATGAGCTATATAAAGATTAGTTTGAGCGTTAGCTACTGTGTAAATGAATGATCCTTGACCAAACTTGGTTTATAAGTACGTGAGAGCCTTTATTAAAATACTGCAGTGCAGTGAACTCATAATGTCCATTTCTTCGGGGCCGGGGGCACCAAATGTCTTTTTTCTGGTAATGTTTAAGATTTGATCCCCCATTCAATTTTATAAGATCTTGAGAAATAAAGAAGTTTTAAGTTAATATATTTAGTATATTCAACATGATCCAGATTGAAATCATAGGGGTTTTGAATTGGTTTTTACGGGTTCTCAAAGCTAACTGAAATTCTGAAATTCTAATTTACAGCTGAAAAGCGCGGGTAATTAGCTAGTTATGGCTAGTTTTATGATTGCATTTTTATTTCAAGAAATAAATGGTACGTTAAAGTTGGAGAACCTCTGATTGGAAAAATGTGCACACATTACACAGACTTGGCAGACTTGAGAACACCACTAGACAGTTGCTAAGGAAAGGGTTGGGACAGAAGCAGCTTGGTTTATTTCCCTTAATCGATCAACCATCTGTACATCCATCTCCCCAACACCATCAGCAACAGCCAGTCACAGGACTCAGGAGTTGCACATAAAAACAAATGGCGCCTTGGTTTTTATCTTCCCCTTCCTCTCTCTCCCCGCCACGCATTGCCATGCCTTGTCTTGAATCTTCATTTAGTAATATAAACAATTCAAACAAACCAGCAGACGGGAGCTCGGACACCTGTTTTACCCAGAATCCCTAATCCCCCCCCCCCCCCCCCCCCCCCCCCCCGCCCAAAACCACTTAACAACCTGCCACGTTAAGATATATTCTTCAAATTTCAGGTTCTCATTTTCTACCAGATATCAGGGTCACTTTATAATTACACCCTGTTAAGATTTTGTTGTTGATGAAGTCATTTAAAAAAGACATGTAGTACTTTTTTTCCTCCATTGATCCTCGCAATTTGAAATGTGTATCGACCAAATAAGTTGAAAACTTTTCTGAGGATCGTGATCCGCAGTCTTTCAACTGCTGCCTGTTTCTGTGTATGACCTTATGGAATCATGGAAGGGTCAAGAGACAATCAAATCAGGAAACACAAAGTGTATAAAAGGCCGGAAATTCTCGAGTGCACATCTAAATCATGTCATCACCGCATAAGTAAACAAACTAAAATGTCTACAAAATATTTATACACGTCAACGAAAGATATCATTTTTCTCCCCAGCGTTTTACCCCTTTCATCATGAAACGTATTTGGCTTGACACGTACAGGAAGCCGCGCTATGAAATATCCTCCGTTCAGATTCTGTTACCACATTTCTTTAACAAAATATCTTGTTGTTTTTTTTAGTTTCAAAGATAAATATAAAAAATGCATCAGTTTATCTTTATAATTTTTTTATATAGAGCTATGCCTATCTTATTACTCCGATATATGGTATCCTTAATCTAAAACTGCTCTTTTCAAGTCTTGTGTAAGCCTATGGCGGATTAAGGCTAGGGGGGGGGGCTGAACGGGCTAAAGCCAGGGACAGGGGCCCCCGATGGTTTTGGGGCCCCCAAACCATTGGGGGCCCCCAAACTTTTTACATTTTGTAATGAAAGTGTACAAATGTTTGCACGAACCCTTGAAAATAAAATAAATTAAATACATTTATAAATATTATCTATTAAACTGGTCACGATTCAGACCTGATAGTCCTAATACTTTAAATTTTAAAAATTTCTCAATTTGGACAAGCTCCGCTGGCCGTGTGCAAAGAGCATAGGCTTGTGATGCAAGCGGTGTGGCGATCGATTCACAGAGGTGAATGTAATTTTTTTTTTCTTTTCCCACTCAATTGTAACATACCAGCGAACACTTCAAACAGTTATTTCTTTGTGTTCGTTTTTTTTTCATTATTAATATTGAGTTACAGTCTTATATTAGCTGTTAGCAATCATTTTATTTTAAAGGATGCTGGCTGGATAGGGCCCCCGTTTGATTGCAGCCCGGGGATCGTGCAGTCTTAATCCGCCCCTGGTGTAACCTGCTTCCTTCCAAATATCAACAAGCATCGACTTAGTGTGGACGTTTAGTGCACGCATCCTTTGCTGCGCTCACCTGTACATATGTCATAAGCTATATTTAATGAACCGTCAGACAGCGCTGGATGACATAAATAGTTCAATAGATAATTTATAATAAATCCTATATTTCAATCTACGCTTTGAATTTGAATGTTACCAATGATTCTAATCGCACTGGGAAAATCAATAACATCTGGATGAGAACTACCACACAGACATTATGAAATACCCAAACCACCACCACCACCACCACCTCCTGATCCTCAAAAAGACACCCCACACACACATCTTCAGGAGGGTCACTCCTCCACGAGCATCCCTCCACCTTTAGAAGTCCAATAAAATCTCTTGCGATCGTTAATCTTGTGATTGATTAAAGAAGAGCTGCTTACACTCTCACGCTTTATACTGTCGATCAAACCTTGCTTTACGCGTGACGGTACGTGCACTGTTCACTCACACAAATGGAAGTAAGTTACTTTTCTATGGACTCTATCCTTACATTCTACTGTCTTCTCAACAGAGGAGCCTTAGCATACAGGATCGGTAACAATGGGGCAGGAATAGGTAAAACTGTTTTCAAGTTGGCGTTGGGGGTAAAAGAAACCCCCTTACCACCTCCAATGAGAAGTTCTTCTAATTCTATATTGAGCGTTTCGGTCAAGTGGCTACTTTAACACATTGGGTATTCAAGAAAACGTATTGACATGAAACATATATATATATATATTAAAATATGGTGTATTACCCGTCTAAATAACGTAAGCTTTCAAAATAAATATATTTCAGCTGAAATTACAATGTAGATGATTTTAGCATAGTTTTTGTAATTGTCCTTTTTTTTCCCCTGAAAGCCGTATAGTAAATAATCAGAAAAAGAGAGAAAAATTAATCCCATTTACATACTGAAAAATTGTATGCGTACGCTCGAAAAGACTTATTTTTGGTGCAGTAATTTTTTCAAGGATTTTTGTAGCGTGCGCTTACTACATAACGCTACGAACGAACTTACATAGCTAATTATATGTATTGATACACTAGCGTCATACCAATGTAATTTCTCATTTACCTTATCAGCCAAAAGATATTCCAATAAATTGATGTAATTTTATTTCCTCTGCTACCAAAATTTTTTAGTGAGATGAGCAGACAATAATCATTGACGTCTCTATTGATTTGATGCCTAATAAATATCACCCCACCCCCCCANTAATAAAATAATAATAATAATTTTAAAAACTTTTAAAAAAACTTTCAGATTTATTTTAGACTACTGCACATCACTTGGGCGAAACATGGATCTCGTCGGTTTAAACTTGCATTGTTAGCCACACAATGGTTAGCGGATTGAATCCTGATACCGTTTGTTTGTTTGTTTGTTTGTTTGTTTTTGTTTTTTTTTTCTTTTGTTGTTGTTTTTTGTGTTACAACCACAGTGACGATGCTTGCTAACACTCAAGCAGGCTTTTTCTCCATGGACAATTTTTTTATATACCCCCCAGCCCATGCCTTTATTATATATTCTGTTTGAGTCACTGACTTCACTGATTGAGTCACTGTTACCGTTACTGAAGTTACTCGTTACTGATATGCTTATGCTTATACTTATACTCAGTCTTACTTACACTTACAGTGTACTGAGTACAGAACAGAGTACGGACTCTCACTTTTTTTAAAAATGATGCTTTACCATCATAAAGTCTTTCACTTTAATTAATCAAAGTCAATGATTAATTATAAATCATTAATAATTAATTAGTGAACGGCGGTATGCAGGTCCGCTCAGACTCAGATTCTTGCTCAAATACTATTACTATCAATATCAGTGACAGCAAAATTAGTTTAGCGTGCGAATAATGTTCAAAATTATCAGCACGATTATGACGTCAAACCGTGTGAATAACGCTTGCCTATTAGAAATTAGGGGTGTACCGAATTCAAATATTTTACATCCGGCCGGAGCCGGATTCGGGCAGAATTATGAAGTGAATCTGACCGAAGCCGGAGCCGATTTAGTAAAAATGGCTGGACTCCGGTTTTACCATCATAGATATATAATTTTTATGACTCTACCGGCCAGTTGGAATTTGTTGGATTTATGAAGTGAATTTCTCCTGGAGCCAGATTTGTAAATATGTTAGGATTCCGTATTTTCCGAATCCGAAATCTGGTACACCCCTATTAAAAATGGTAAACACGATATATGGTATCTTTATGATTCCTTTATTCCGAGAACCCGCCCCAACCACTTGACGTAAACGCCGCTGACAATGATCGGCCTTCCGGCAGTTTATCTAGGAAAGTGAGTTTTTTTCCTCTTCCCTCCGAGCACCTGAATGAGAGAAATACCTTACCTGGAACATATTATCCTAGACTAGACAACTCGTGGCCGCGACTGGGAACGGAATAGGGGAGTGTTCTAGTTATTTCTGGCATGACCTAGTTTATGTGAGCACAGCACCTACCAGTCAATAGGTTTTGCCGCGGTTTCTTTCAGCTTAAAAAAAAAACAAACTGTATTCCCATATTTAACAACGATTTTTTGGCGTGTTCGCCAGGTGAAAGCATTTTACCTTTCCAACTTTCATTTCTTTGGCAGGTAAAAAGGCACCAGAGAAATGAGAACCCCGTCCGTATATTTATAAGAGAAGATTCATTGGCCGTATGAAACAAAACGACAGGCGGAAATCGCTGTGATGCGTCTGTCTGCTCCTAGTTTAGATTAATTTAATCAGTTTTAAGCCTTTGATGTAAAAAAAAACCCCGTCCAACTAACTTTATGAGTCGGCAAGATCATATCTAGGTTAAAGGTATAGGAAGGTTGAATATCTAACCTTATGATATCGGACATGCATAAATTCACAAGAGTAGCTATATTTGTCCAAAGTCTAACTCCACAAATTTACTTGCATACCTTTAATTAAAAAATAAAAATTCAAACATTTCCAAGAAACTAATCCCTTGCGGGTATTATTTTTTAAACACGAATAACAAATATTATTTCACAAAATTTCGTTACTTGCTAGAATTTTAATATTTTTCTTATAGTCAGTATTGAACAGTTTCAGACTTAATGAGCTTTACACTAGTCTTATGAAGCCTTATTCCTTTTAGTGCCTGTGAGGGGGTGCTAGCAAGATTATTGGCAACATTTGAAAAGTCTTCATCCAATTGTTAAGTATGTCAAGGAGTGTACACAATAATTACTGTTATATAAATCTGAAGTAGAACTATAGCTCGGCGGTTTCTAATGGCCTATCTCAACCCTTCAAATATATCTCATCATTGTTTGAACAATTAGCAGAGAGATTTCAAACTATTTTTATAACACTTTGTTTTTTCTTACCTACTTCACAGACGGGATAATGTGTGTTTTCCGGGATCTTACAGCTTTTTGAGGTCAAGGTTTATCCTGCAAGAGAATGGCTCTGAGCAATAGTTTACAAACTCAACATCAGACTTTGCCGCATCAAATTCAGAGAGGTAATGTCAGCATTCGAGAACTGAGGCTAAAGATGAAAGGAAGAATTTAGTTTGAATCGCACTTACTGGTCTAAATAAACGTGAAGTGTTTTTTCAAATGGATGCCAAGAATATTGATCAGTTATTTCCAGAAAGGGGCAAAGATGGAGACGAGTTCCTCGACAGAATTATAGAACACGAAAGTAAGAAGACAAGACATTACCATAAAAGTGGAAGGAGGGTTGAAAAGAGGGCCCAAGATAAGATCACTTCCACCCCGGGCTCAGATGACCAGACCGAAGAAGCAAAAAACAAAACAGGACCTTTCGATCTTGATTTCAATGTGACTCAAAGTGCTGGATTACGTCACTGCTCATTCCCTCCGCGACATCGTCACAATCTCAACAAGTCATTGAAACCTACCCACAAATGCTTCCACCCTCAACATCATCACACACACCACAAGTGCCTCCAGCCAGATCAACACCATCCATCAACGCCAAGCACATCAGTTCACCACTCAGGCTCTGCTAAGACCTCCAAGCCTAAAGCTACTTACCGCCAGTTCTCTAACACAAACCAGAATACTCAAACCCCTGATTTGAACATTTCTGCTCACTCCTACAGCGGTTTCAGAAAGAGCTACCCGGATTCTGTCGAATCTTTGCCTTCAGCCCCTTTGTACTACACTGGGAATGATTCAGCATCCCCGCATCCTAGTTACAGCGGAGAAGTGAACAGAATTAAACGTCTGGAACTACTTGCAAGTATATATGAAACTGTCAAAAAAGTGACGCGACCGCCATTTTGGTCAGAAGCAGCGCTTCCAGCAACACCTCGGCCAGATCCGGATCTTTCCGGTCACGTTTCTTCAGAGGCGTCACCCTCTGACTCCCCTTTGTCAGAACCTGTCATGACTGGCTCGTCTTCGTCAGACCACTCGCTGTCCGGCTCTTCTGAATTCCTCGTCATATCTCCCACTGGACTTGGTTTTACGTGGCGCACCAGGGGCTTCAGTGATTCTCAAGTTTGTAACGAGCAGTCCACACAGAAATCTGTGTGTAATAAGAAGCCAGCAAATCCTTCCGCAAAGATGAGAGCCCGAAGAGTAAAGAACCGTTGCGTTCGAAGGAGTTATCCCAGTGAGGATCACCTCTTTTCACCTCCCCCGGGGTTTGAAGGGACAAGCAGTGATGAGGACAGCTGGAGAATCGGCAGAGCGCCAGCTCGTTGGCATAGTCATGGGTCTGGTATAGACTGGACTAAATTGACCAAAGGAATCAAGCTACAAGATGAAGAACGAGGAATTCTTTCGAAACTGGACGAAGCTAACCCATCGGGAATCATGGTGGGTGTTGAACTGGAGAACCCTTCATTGGAATGCTTAGAAAATGGGTTGTGTGTGGTTTCAGTAGGTGATGGGGTTGTGCAAACGGAAAAGAGTGGAGTAAGTCATCCTTCCACTAAGTATGCTGTACAAGTTCAAGGTCGATTTCCATTGGATACATCTGTGGGTGATGAGGTACAAACACAAGTAAGACATTTTTTGTTCCATTTCCTAAATCGCCAGCTTTCTTTGATTAACTGAGATGATTTTTGAGATTGGGAATTGATGTAAGGGACATTTCAAATTTTCGATTGTTAGAAATAGGGGCAGTGTAGAACACATAATGGGTGCTAGGATAATATTCATGGATCACTGAGAGTTCTTATTTATGGCGTCAGATAAATATATATTATATATATTAATTTGTAAACATTGATGCCTAGAAATATAAGTCTATCTGCTCCAATAAAAACAAAACAAAACAAAAAATATACCATTTGCTTGTTTAAAAAAGAGCAAAGACAAATTTGCCTTTCATGTATAACAGGTAAGAGGAGATACGTTATCATAACTTTCTTCTCAAGTTCGTATTGATAAATAGATATATAATGACATGGAAATGCTCTGTGCCCTAGGTGGGGGGCCCAACACAGCCTCCATACAGGTGAAGGTAACTGTTTATCGCATACCAAGATTTTTGTAACTCTATTTAACATAAGTAACGTTGTTCTTAAGCTGGCGTGACCCACCCATTAACCTTTATCTGATAGGTCGCCGTCGACACCAGACAAGATCGACCAGCTGTCCTTACCATAGGAGGCGTCTACCCCTCCACCCCCTCCCGTTGTGGAATCCAACCCACACCTCATAATGTTTTTCTCCACTTACTTTGATCAATTGTACATACACGTGTTGGCTGGCAATATTTATTTCCTACTGTTTGTTCCGTAAAAGGTAGGGAGGGAGAGGAGCAGGATTAAATCCGATGTTCTGAGTGGTAGTGAGTAGTAGTGATATTGGAGGCCGTCCATAAATGACGTCACGCGATTTTGGCAGATCTTTCACTCCCCCTCCCCCCTTGCCACGCGTCGTCACAAAAACTTAGACCCCTCTTCAATATGACGTAACAAAGCTTTGACCACCACCCCCCCATTAAGAGCTGTATTTTCTATTTGGAAAAAGAGCATGTGTCAAATCACTTTTTGTTATTTAAGTATGTATTCTCTGTAAGGTTGCACTCCAATAGCGGAACACTCGTGATGCTCTGTAAAACGTCATAAAGTAAATAGTAAGAAATCAAATATTTAAGTGGAACTTTTATTTAAAGTGGCTTAATTTAATGTGACATCACATTTCTCAAACACACCCATCCCCCTCGTCACACATCATTACACATGTGTGGACGCCCTCTCCCCCACAGGTGCGTGACGTCATTTATGGACGGCCCCTTGAGCTTTGAAATGATTGGAAGCGCGATAACCCCCTCCCTACATCAATTCACACATACTAACTTATTTCCTCTTTTTTTTTTTTTAATAACCACGTAGCTCCCCCCCCCCTTTCTTAATTTTTTTTATCGTTTCTGAAATTGAGACATTAAAAAATATAAAGCCCATCTGAAGAAGGGAGAGGCTGCTTCCTTTCTTATCTGTCGGTTTTTGTAGACGCCCCTGCTTACCCATCGCCGTTATCAATGACCTGAATTGTAAATAGCAGACGTCCATAATTTTATAAATACTGTTATCAATGACCAGGACTCATGTTCGCGACATTCCGGACACACCAAACAACGTTTGACCCCATAAAAATGCCCCATCCAGTTAAAAAAGGCCTCCTCTCATCCACGTCTGTGCTTAGAGCCTTCTGTATTCATTTTTTAACAGCTGTCCCTGTAAAATATGTCGTTGTTTTATCTTAATATCATGACCTTTAAATAACCGAGCTCCCCGTCACAATAATTAAACTTCCCCTTCCCATCGTCACACATTGTCACAAACGAAGGTACCCTCTCTCCACCCACCAGATGCTTGACGTCAAGGAGCCGTCCATTAAGTACGTCGTGCTCCAGAGGGGGTGGGGTGTAAGAAAGTGTGACAGTTTGTGACAGGGGAGGGGGTCGTCCGGCCATGTGTGACGTCACGGTGTTTATGTTAAATTTTAATTTTTCGTTTATAAAAAGTATATTTTGTACGAAAGTGTGACGTACTGGGNNNNAAAAATTGTCAAAAATAGCGTGACGTACTTTATGGACGGCCCCAAATCCAGGAAAAACGTTCAACAGAAAACAATCTTTCAAAAAAAAAAAAAAAAAAAATCTTGTTTGAGTCTCAAGAATTAACCATCCATAAAAAAATAAGTCAAAGCAATTTGGTTTGAAAGCAGATGAGTGGGAGTGAGTGGCATAGCTAGGATTTAGTGACATCCGAACCAGTACCCAAAAAAATATATGTCTGGTGTGAACAGTGCCGCCCCTCTATCTCATGGGAAAAAAGTTCCTCCTAATTAAATAGATATAGAAAAATGAAAAGCTCCGTTATATTAGTCTTTCTTGTGCAACATGTACATATGACCAAGAGAAACAATTTGTTCAAAGGACATAAACAAAATTTAGCTGGGTTTAGATTACTTTACACACACAAACGTGGTTTGCATTTTTATTGTTTCC
Source organism: Radix auricularia (assembly GCA_002072015.1). Lineage (NCBI taxonomy): Eukaryota > Metazoa > Mollusca > Gastropoda > Lymnaeidae > Radix > Radix auricularia. The sequence goes on along the minus strand of MUZC01000269.1, from coordinate 1,888,922 downwards.
CCCGTGCTACAAGCTTTTCGGCATTAATTGTGGCATTCACATCCTGTTTTATGAAGTGAATACCCAGCATTTAACCGTCAGTTCTGTCTGAAAACCACGTGGTCATGTGTGGACACCTGCTAGCTCCCAGTAACAGTAGCAGGTTATTACCGTATTTATGGCAAAAAAGCCACTCTTAAGGAATGTCAGGGAAACTGGACAAGATTCATTTATTAACAGGAAAGTACATTTTTTGTGTGCCATAAAAATTATATTTGTTAAAGCCAGCAATGTTAATTTAGAGATAACAAATTTTTAAAACAATAGTCATGTTAAATAATCAAGGTTAAATTGATTTTTTACAACACCTATTTTTTTCAGTAAAACTATAGCAGTTAAGTCAAAAATCGTTTGTATAAATCAAATCAAATATATATATATATATATATTAGGGCTGCGGAAATTAACGAGTAATTTCTCGATTAATCGGTAATTTTTGTATCCATTAAAATTATTTTAATCGATAAAATAGCGATTAATATTAAAGAAAATATTTGAAACATTTTTTTCGATTTTCTTATAAATAATTAATTATTAATAAAAAAAATAATGGTTGTTCCTTTTACGTAAAAATTTCTCCATTGAAGAAAAAAGACGTTTAAAGTGTAAACTTTAAAATAAGCAGTTTTTATAAGGAAAATAATATTTTATAAAACATTGCTTTTACTTAATTAACAATAACAAAATCTAAATTCATTGACATTAAATTGAACTACTTAGAGCTATATCTAAATATATCT
>MUZC01000269.1:1839623-1888077 GCA_002072015.1 Radix auricularia | reverse complement strand
TATATATATATTCGATTCTCGACCAAAAAAATCTAATATTGAATTAACTAGAAACACTAACTTTTGTAATTAAACTACTTTCAAAGTCATAAATCATTTCCCCCAAAACAATAAATATACTTACTTATTTTAAAAACTCATTAAAACATAGAACAGTACATGTGTCATGTTTTCCCTTGGATTTGAGCTCAGAGGCGTCGCTAGGGGGTTGCGGAGGGTGCGGACCGCACCGGTTGACACCATTTAAAAGGTTGACACGACAGTGTAAATTTCTATGTTGGCGTTTTTGGGCATTCTGAGGTTTATGACCTATGGAGTAAGTCATGAGGGGGTGACACCTTGAGTTACCGCTCTGGGTGACACTGACCCTGGTGACGCCTCTGCTTGAATACTATTTAGTAGGGCTGCGGAAATTAATGAAAAATTAATCGATTAAACACAATTTTTAATCGATTGAAATTGATTCGATCGATTAAAATTCGATGAAAATGTAGGAAAATATTTATAATAAAAATATTGTTTTTCTTCAATTTATTAATAATTTATGCTTGTTACACAATTTCCTATCGTATTATTATTATTTATAAAGACGTGTGCATGTAAGCAAAAAGGTTTTTCTTCCTTATTCCTTGCATAGCAGAACCTATTTGTTGTGTTACATCAAAAAATATGGAAGCCATGGAATTATCGCGACTTAACCGATTTTTAAAAATAATGAATCGCGACTAACGGGATCTATATGTGCATACTAAAAATATAATTAATCGAAATTAATCGATTTTTAAGTTGTTTCTTAATACGCCTAATCACCTCGCATCAAAAGTGTAATCTAATTTTTGTGGCGTCTTATCTTAAAGTTTTACTACACAACATCGTAGCAGTCGTTTCACCGCAGTCAATAATTTCAAGTTGCAGTATCATTGCACGTCTCGCCCACCAAATGTCAAACATTGTAATAATCCTTTTCAAAACCACACTCCGTCTCCTAACTTTTGACATGCTGGCACAAAAAGGTAATTTCTGTAATATATTTATAATTTTTTTATTGATAAAAATATCCTGTTTCTATTCAAAAGCTATCTGAGCTTTTAAAAGCATGATTGTGTGCTCTCAGATTATCGTAGGAGGACGCTACTTTACGTAGTTGGATAATTGAAAAACCTGTTTGGGTTGTTGACGATGATCGTCAATAAATTATAGTGGCAGGGTAAAGGTGTACCATCCCATTGAAAGTAGGTTGAGGCAGTGGCGTCACTAGGGAATGCGGTGGGGGCGGGCCGCACCGGGTGACACCATAAGGGAGGTGACACCAAAATGTAAAATTCTGTATGTTCCCGTTATTTGGCACCTGAAAACTCGAAGGAGTTCTATGGGTTAAACGTGATGGGGTGACACCATGTGTTACCGCCCCGGGTGACACCAACCCTAGTGACGCCTCTGGGTTGAGGGCTTTCTAGTATGAGTGGGTAGTACTATGTTGATGTGGTTTTAGTGGATAGTCTTAAAATGACTTTCAAGGTTAAACTCACATGTATGAAATCTAATAATATAAGAAAAACCCAATCATTGCGTTTATGGAATGTGTATGTTCTCTAATAATGCAGATGTAGAAATGATAAATAATGACGGGAAATTAAAATAGGCTGATAAAATGTTAGTTTATCTTTTCTTTCAATTGACTTCTAAAGATTAATTTCTTTGTCAACGAATGAAGGGACGGATTACTTGCGATAAATCAGGCATGCGCGTGCATTATTGGAAATAACAAACCACGGTAGAGTCCACTGGCTCTAATTGTTATGTGGTCATTTCTCACTTCATTTTACACAAGAAAAACATCCGTTGGATGGAGAAGTCCATTGGGTTGGTGAGACCGTTGGTGAATGTCATGTAGATGAGACCACTGGCGAATGGCATGAATCTATAGGCAAAAAAACATGACCATGTTACTCCGCTACTTTACTCACTTCATTGGCTACCCATACAAGCCCGAATTGATTACAAACTGGCCGTTCTGTGTCACAACTTCTTTTCTGACTCATGCCCTTCATATCTTACTGAACTGTTGTCAGTCTACTCACCAAGTCGTCAGCTACGCTCTTCTGCAGATACACGCATTCTCTGTGTTCCTAAGACAAGAACTAAAACATTTGGCGAAAGGTCATTCTCTTTTTGTGCAGCCAAACAATGGAATTCTCTTCCATTACACATCAGTAGTATTTCAACTGCTAAGTCATTCAAGACTGCACTTAAGACACATCTATTTAAAATTTATTTTGAAAATTAATGAAACAACATTTCTTTAAATGATTAACGTAGCTGATGTATAACGTATTGTCATTTATGTAGTTAGTATGATATGAATGTTTCTTTTATTAATATATGTATTGTTATTTCCATGTAAAGCGCTGTGAGTCCGGCTACTTGCTGGGATACAGCGCTATATAAATTATCATCTTATTATTATTATTATTAAAGTTGAGACCACTGCTAAATGTCATGTATATATAGGTGAGACAGCTGGTGAATGTCATGTAGATGATACCGTTGGTAAATGTCAGATAACGGTTGCGATACCTTTTTGAGAGATAAACTCTAGAACCAGCATCGTAAATATTTAGTGTGCATAGCGCTACAAGGTAGTTGAGCTGGTTTGACAAACTGAGATAAGTTCTACTATGACATCGTCCGTGTAAGTGTCAGTCTTCTTCTTATCTGTATCGTATCTTTAACAAATTTAAGGAGGCAGGGACGGTCATGGATGTTTTTATTGACGTCCGATTACTTGGGTGAAATTACACTATTTGTGACAGTTAAAATATAACGGCTAAATAATTATTTTTAAAAAATGCAACAAGGAAAAAAAAACAGATAATCAAAACGTTTATGTTGAAAGCGTTAAAGTTCGTTAAGAATGAGGAAATGTTTAGCACAATGAAAACCACTAGAGAGAGGTCGAACTGTTAACAAAGGTCAATGTCTGTGTACGCGGAATTTGTGTCAGATACACACTTGTGTTATGCTAATTCTCGAACCACGGGCGCGTTTATTGACCCAAGTACGGTAGACGAAGGGGACATGATGGGGTCAACCTACAGTACACCATCTCTCGCTACGGCCTCGAATTTGACAACTTATCTGGTCTGATATGGCAGTGAGGTTTGTTGTGGAAACATAGGCACGAGTGTGCGTGCTTTCATACTTGTGGATTTCCAACGATGTGAAGGCGGGCATTCTCGCCTGCATGTGAATTCTATTTTTGGGATTAATTAAACACGGTAAGTCTGGGATTTCAAGCACATGTTTGATTTTCTACTTTATGTTGCTGCAAACATGAAATTTCCTTGATTTGATGATACTTTATTTTATCAATTAATGAATGTTGGAGATGGAGAGAAAATCTGATCCCCCTTCCCCACTAGACTAGATCAGTTATTAGCAGTTATCCTGTCACAGCAAAGGGTGCCACCGCCCCTCCCCTCAGGGTGTGTACGGGGATATTGTTTAGCCGGGTGTCTGAGTTTTAGCCACGATACGATGTGTCTCTGGTCGTAAGTTAAAGTGTGTTTAGGGTTAGGGGGAGGCCTTAGCCTGGGAAAGTCTAATGTTGTAGCCTGCCTAAAGCCTAGATGTGTCGCTGGTTGTATGTGAAGATGTTTTTCTTGGGTCGTAGCCGGGATGCGCCGAGGGTGGTAATGGGTTGTAACTGAGCCTAGGTTGTAACTTGTGAAATGCCATGTTTTATAGCTAACGGTTTGTTGTATTTTTAGTCACGTTTAGCATTTTTTGTCCGTTTAATGTCACTTCGTGGATTAAAAACCAACAAAAACTTCATTCAATATTTTAAAGAGCATGATTTGGAAAACTCTTTTTAAAATAAACAAATGGGAATAAATCATATTGGTGTTAGTTTCAGTGACTAGGCGAAGATTGTCTATTCAGCAAGTCTCTCTTTCAAGGAGAAACACATAATCACCATCATTGACGTCGTAACACATTCAAACCTCATGTATTCCAGCAGTTCCAATGTTTTTTTTATTGGGACTACAGACTACACACAACATTTCAACCGTGTCTGAGTCTGTTGACAAAATATATACCTTGAAACATTTCACTTGGCCATTTGTTGGGGTCCCACTGGACTGTCTTGGTTTTAGATTAAACATCCAAAGTTTATCATTGGCTGGGAATCTTCTGTTGGCCCAAGTTCTACACATTTTTATCAAAATTAAGATTGTTTCATTAACTTAACAACAACAAGTAATTGCTTCACTCATTGGTCAAACTTGGTGGGCGTGGTGCGAGTTTTAGGCCTCATGTTCGATACCCTGGGGTCCGAGCTCATCTGATGCAATCGCCGTGGTAAAATGGGTTGTAGGCCTTAAGTCTAAGTCTTAGCCCAAGCAATGTGTTCCCCGGGGCACTAGAGAGATTAACCTGGAGTTCAAGCTCACCCTAAGTACTGCACATTACACTACGGGAAGAACAGTATGTTATGTTAAGATTCCCTTCTCATATTAAACCCTTGTCATGAGAATTTCTTTTGTTCTTATAATGGCAACTGTCTTGATTACGTGGCGTCTCCAGGGCGTACAAACTAAAGGGGGGGGGGGGCATCTATAAGCGATTTTGTGTGGTCTTGTCAAGAATTAATTAGTTGGTCTCCGGATTTTGTGGTGGGGATATGACATGGTTACTGAAATGGCAAGAACCAACCCAAGTTACGTCCCTGTATTCTTCATATGGATTACTCTGCAAAAGTCCCCCACCCCTTTTGGGGAGACAGAAAATTTAAACTGTAATTACAACGCTCCATATTTATGAGTCTCTCTCTCTCTCTCTGCGTACACTTTTATGAAACATAATAAAATCACGCCACACTTTTTGTCTTGGGTTGCAATATTGTTTATAAGTCATCTATACAATGACCAATTAGCAAGCCAAAAACACACATCCACGAATCAGGCCTGGAAGTTAAAAGTAATTTTCCTCTAAACTCATCGATTTCCGTAGTTGATTCAGTCCTACCCCACTTCAGTTTCAAGATGATTACAACTGACTGTATCAGGAGGTGGATTTCCCCCAGTGACTAGTGTTTCAAGAACAATTTCCTACCCAGCCCCTCACACTAACCCCTTTGTAAACGATTTCAGAAATTACTGAATGTATTGAAGTATGGAATTACTCGTTTACGTTGTACCATCACAGTAACGCTATTTAATAGCGGTCTCTTTATTCCTCTACACAAACCGTTGTGTTTTCGGAACGACTAAACGGAACAGATTCGCCCCGACATGTTTGTGTGACGAGACGATTTAGGCTTCAAAGGAAATGACGAGCTTACATGACAGGACATTAAATGTGGAGATGCCTAATTGTTTCAGCATGACATGTAAGTATGACACGGTATCTTCCACCAGATTTGATGTTGCTCATTTCCATATGAGGTAAAATTAAAAATCCTGGGAATTGCTTAACATTACTGCATTCGATCTTATCAATGACTTGCTCCCAATCTTATTACATGAAATGTTGCTAAGAAAGTGCTGAACTTTTTATGATACCCCCCCCACACAAACACACACACACACACACACACAAATAACAAGAAACATCAGATGTAACGAAGTTACAAAGAGCGTGATAACAACATGGAATGACACATAATTAATAGGCAAATCTTCATAAATTGTAAGCCTGATTGCTTTAGGGGAACAATGTACCATGTAATATACGTAATTAATGGGTATTTGTTTTATTCCTTGTAAACACGTAATTCTTCAAATAAAAGGTTCCATATTGTTTGGGGCTGATTTAATGAAAATACTGCAAGTAGATGGACAAAGTCGTTGTTTAGTTAAATGAAAGATGAAACGCTTTACTTTACATGATCCTGAAAGAAAATTGTAGGTTATCTTGGGCTTAATAACAAATGGCACCATTTGTCTCAAGACCATAAAAAGGGGAGACGACCTATAAGCGAAAAAGTTACAATACCTCCAAATGGACATAGCCTCATTTTATTTTGCATGCCTTAGTGAACGTTCAAGATGGCAAAAGAAAACTCCAGTTAAATTTGACTCGGCATGTTAGTGAAGTGTAATTTGAATATCCTCTAGGACAGAAGAAGATGGTTATCGTGGACAAAACTATAACACCTCACAAATTACATTGTGTCTTGTCCTCGCTCCAGTGAACTCCGGAAATTAGGCTCAGAAAGTATACTTTTTTATATCGGTCATTTTTAGAAATAAATTGTCAAAATATCAGCTCATAGCTCTGGGAATAACTGAAGTAGTATTATCTAAATTAAGTATCCTCCATGAAATATAATAGAGGAAAAACAATGCAGCTACTTTAACTTTGGTAGTTTTTTTGCAATTCATCCTCGCTCTAATTAAAGATTTAAACATTAAACAATAAATTAACATGACTGATGTGTGCGTGCGTGTGGGTGTTTGTTTATATATATAAACATCATATATGTATAAACAGAACGGGAAAGATAGGTGAAAAATGTAAACAACTAGATAACCTAAACATAATCTGGGAGAGTTCTCTCCTGGTGTGTGTGGTGCGTGTGTGTGTGTGTCATTGCGACACGATATCCTTGTGCTAGGAACATTTTTGTGCTCCATTAATATTAGTACTCATAAAATGCACAAATATACCTTAACGAATAATTTCTGTAACCCAATTGGTAATGTTACGTTCTACAGGTCTTTTCCCCTCTAAGGTTCTTTCATCTTTGTGCAATTTTTTTTGTTGGGTTTTTGTTTTTCGTTAAAAAATGTGCAAATTTGCGCAGTATCCATTTTCTTTATACTTTTAAAAACAAAATTTGCTGCGCTGCGTTGGTCAGATATCTGCTAGGCCGCGCAGCTTAAAGGTAACAATGGTCTTGGGAACTAGTTAATCAGCCTGTTGGGTAGTAGCTGTTGTCTCATCCTTAGATTTTGAGAGTAGTTGTTTGGAGACTTGAACATAGTTTGTCATGATTAATTATAAGGTTCATTTGTTTTCTTAAAATCTCTGTATGTAATTGAACGTTGAAACATTCCTCAATTTTGAAGTTTCTGTTGTATTTTACACTTAATATCATGTATTATAGCCGTTCGAAAAAAAAAATAAGGTGGCAAGAGAGTCTTCATTTATACAACAAACTTTCATTGGTCAGTTCTTTTATCTAAGATTTAATTAACTGCCGAGGAATGTTTGAAGATCTTTTAGTTGAATTCAGAAATACAAACAACGATGATCTAATTAGGAAGCATGACATTTAACTCCTAAATATAACATTTGATTCTTAAAGTAAATGGGTTTTTAGATTTCCTAGAAAAAAATAATAACTTTTCATCAAATTAAAATATTATTTTTCATAACACAAGATGAAAGATGTAAAGGGTTTTTAAAAATGAGACATACGTCTAATTTACCCTGTCATTTTATGGTTCGCCCAATTCTTTAATGATGTTCCTGTCATTTGATGGTGCCCCCCTTACATTTCAATGTCAATTCTTCGTGTCCGTGTCTTAACATCTGGTCCCTTGTTATTTCATCGTCTCGCATGGTATCTCATCGTCTCCCCTGTCATTTCATAGTCATATCTGTTATTTCTTGTTGCTCCCTGTCTTTTTATTATGATTCAGTAATTTTATGATGTCCCCTGTTATTTCAGGGTGCCCCCTGTCATTTCATGGAGTCCCCTGTTATTTCAGAATGCCCCCTGTTATATCATGGTGTCCCCTGTTATTTCCTGGTGCTCCCTGTTATTTTATTGTGATTCTGTCATTTCATGGTGTCCCCTGTCATTTCATGGTGTCCCCTGTCATTTCATGGTGTCCCCTGTTATTTCATGGTGTCTTCTGTTATTTCTAAGTATTCCCTGTCATTTCTAAGTGTCTCTGTTATTTCATGGTGTCCACTGTTATTTCATGGTGTCCCCTGTCATTTCATGGTGTCCCCTGTCATTTCATGGTGTTCCCTGTCATTTCATGGTGTCCCCTGTCATTTCATGGTGTCCCCTGTCATTTCACGGTGTCCCCTGTTATTTAGTGGTGTCCCCTGTTATTTAATGTTGTCCCCTGTTTTTATGGTGTCCCCTGTCATTTCATGGTGTCCCCGGTTATTTCATGGTGTCCCCTGCTATTTCATGGTATCCCCTGTCATTTCTAAGTGTCCCTGTTGTTTCCTATTGTCCCCTGTTATTTCATGGTGTCCCCTGTTATTTCATGATGTCTTCTGTTATTTCCAAGTATTCCATGTCATTTCAAAGTGTCCCTGTTATTTCATGGTGTCCACTGTTATTTCATGGTGTCCCCTGTCATTTCTAAGTGCCCCTGTCATTTCATTATGTCCACAGGCATTTCATGGGGTCCTCTGTCCTGACGTCTCTTGTCACAGCACATTTTTCACTCATTTAAATTGTTGTAGGCACGGCAGCCTGAATGGTTCACTTCACTTCCTATTGTGACCGTGAAATTCTACCCTTGTGTGCATTCCGCGTCTAGGGTCTGCGTAAAATGTAGGGTGGGGCGGGAGAATTGGGTCAGAATTCCACTCCCGGCCTTCCCGGCAACAAATTATTGGTGTCACTTGGGGGATTTACACCCCATAGATTCACCGTGGTCCATGCTAGGCCACGGGAAGCCTATTTTAAGTGAATTGTTTGGTGGCTTTCGCTGGGAAAAAAGAGGGACTTATTGTCTGAAGCCTGGTCACATAATCTGAATGTCTTTGTAAGAGATTGTTGAACCTGTGCTATAACAAACAATTTAACAGACATACATATGTTCCCGCTATCTCTATTGCTTCTATTCAATCCCTATAACTTTTGTAAGTTAACCTTGCTCACAGAATAAATGGACATGCTGTGGTTTATGTGAGTTTAAATTTGTAAAAAAGACAAAAAAGTGGGACATTATTGGCATATTTCACTCCTGGTGTAGTAGCTCTCAGAAGCACTGAATAAGGACACCACTTTAGGTGACGCATTAGACCAAAGCTTCGGTATTTGTCCCACTGCACACACACAAACAAACACACACACACACACACAAACAAAAAAAAAACAAAAAATAATAATAAAAATAAATAAATAATTTTTTAAATGTATAAAAATGAAATAAATGTTACATTTAAAAAAAAAGCGTTTTTATCTATTAGTTTGTATCCTAAACTTCTTAGTCCTAACATTGAGCCCATCTCCATAATCCACAACTGTAGATTAACAAAACAGCAAAGTTAGCATTTGAATTTTTTTTGTCCATTCCGAATTTGAAGTGTTGATCGCTAGAGACATACCTCCTGCCGTCAACCCAAACATAAAGACTACATCAAACTTCATTTTGTTCACATTCAGACTTCATTTCTATCATCCGAAATTGTATACTGACGCCACGTGTCAGTGTCTTGCACGTATATAACGTCACTCACTTGATTCAAATTTCTAACAATGTGTAGACCATGAACATGGATCATGACACAAAATAAGAGAGACTTATTTCTCTTTTGTCGTCATGGAAACTTTCAGATCCAGATATCCTTACTATTCATTACATTATGGCAGAATCTTTACTTGGCATCTCCCCATATTTACCAGCTTTAGTTACAGATTAGTATTACTTGTAGTGATGTACCGGATTTCGGCTCCAAAAAATCTGGAATCCGGCAATTTTTACAAATCCGGCTCTGGCCGGATCTCTGCATAAATTCTGCCGGATATTTAAGGGACAAAAATAATTTGAATCCGGCAAGCTGTAATTGTATGTGACATGAGCATGGGCGTAGGCCGGGGTTGCATTTGCCCCCCACCCTGGATTTTAGAAAAATGTCATAAATTTGTTACAATAAAACTGGACTTAATTTCCTGCAAGTTTATTACATTGAAGACAGTGTACACACATCAAACATAAAAAGAGAATTATATCTGCAAGTATGACTGACTATGACTATGTTACTGATTGATCTAAATAATTTCTGTCACATTTTTAACAAAAATACGCCAGCTTTTATATTTATGTGTCCACATAGCAAACGAACATTTTGATTTAGTTTTCTTGGCTGATTACTTTCTCGGAAAACACTTTAATTGATTTAATTGTTCCTATTGTGTTTCGTATAGTATAGCATTCACATTATTTAAATCGTCCACAGCAAGATATAGTTCACGTGAACTGCAATGTACAAATGCTGCTTTTGGGCATTTTTTCTAATTATTTCTTGGATTCCTCCTTCTTTACCCGCCATTTTAGGACATCCGCAGTATCCTTAACCAACAAGCTTTGTCATATCTGATCCAAATTCTAATGAATTTTAATGATGGTGTTGGCTAAGCCTTCAGGTGTTCTATCGACAACTGGAATATATCCCATTGTGTTCTTTGACAAATCTAACACCAAGTGACATCTACTCAATGCCTGAAATGTATTTGTCTCGTCGGCAAGTATAGAAAATGCAACTGAATTATGAACAATGTCTTCACGCAAGGGAGACTCAAAAATTTCGATAATTTTTTTTTCGTATTTGCCGATATATAATTGGCATTACAGGAAACAATTGACTAATGATTATCAAGAACTTCATCTCCAGATTGCACGAAACTCTAACAGGTCATAAAAATTGCCAGAATTCAATTCTTTTCCACGAAGTGCTAAATCATGTATGCCGCAAAATAGGAATTGTAGAAATGATTAGACCCCGTTCTCTTGCGATTTTCTAGCATTTGTCTTCTAAATGATGAGTCCAACTGCTCATCTATAGAAACTGGCTTTCAACAATGCAACAAGATTGCTTGCAGTTGCATCTTCATGAGGGCCTTTGTGTCATGTGCTTTGCATGTTGCTACGCGAATCTTTGTTGAAATCTTTATATTTTGTGCATTGTTTAACAAATGCCAACTGAACTCCTCCAATTACTTTTTGCGGAAATAACACACACTATTTACAAAAGACACCTTTTAACATTTGCGAGTATAAAAGCCACGGTGAATAGCTTGATAACCATGCATATCTAAAAACTAAAAACTATGTTTTCCTCACTGTCAGCTCTAAGCTCCAACATTTTATCAGGGTGTAACAGTCACGAATCAGCTGCAATTTCAACTCATTGAAAGATCGTGTGTCCAGACATACCTTCCATCCAATATCCAATTTAGAAAATGAATAAGTGTCAGCGACAATCAAATTAGAAACAGTTGTCTCATCTGTGTCTGGCTGTTGACTTGTACTGATGTCCTCAATGCCAATGATAAGTCAGATGCTGCAGACGCCCCAAAATCTTCTAGTAGCGGCATTTCGGAATCCCGGGATTACACTACTACTTTTTTTTTTTTTTTTTTTTTGAGCCCGTAAATAATTTTCTGATATCCATCTTTGGTAATCCTGCAGTTTCTACACGTATATTATTTCACAGCAAAATTTAATTTTCTCGTGAGAACTTACGTTCTTGATTTATTAAATGCATTAACATATGTGGTATTTTAGCTATTACAGCGCTATTTTGTGAGTCTTATTAATTTCTAAGACTTTTTTTCGACCCTTATGTTATACTTAATTACAATTTAATTGAAAATTAAACCTGTATGGCATTTTTAGTTAGGGGCCGTCCATAAATTATGTCACGTGATTTTTGTTGATTTTTACCCCCTTGTCACACATAAACTTAGACCTCCCCACCCACAATAGGACGCAAAAAAGCTGTGACAGACCCACCTTAAGGCGGTAGTGTCTATTTGAAAATGAGTATGTTTCAAAACACTTTATTGTTATTTTAGTATGTATTTATTGTAAGGCTGCACTCTAAAATCGTAACACGCGGGAATCCATGCAAAACGAATTCACTTTGGCTTAGAGTAGCGTGTTTTGACATTACGTCACAATTCTTTACCCCCCCTCCTTCTCGTCACACATCATCACAAAGTGCGTGACGTCATTTTGGACGGCCCCCTAAATTAAAAAAAGTTTTTTTATTGCCCCCCCCCCCCTTCCCTGGAAAAGTTCCTAGCGACGCCCATGGACATAAGTGACGATGAGTTCCTATATACAAATCGTCTGAAGAGTTGTTTGGTTATTAGTGCTTTTTGGTTATTTATTTCTTTATTAATTATTCTTAGGGCTGTTAACGATTAATTTATATTTAATTGTTAACTTTTAAAAATTATCGATTAATTTATCGATAATTTGATTAAAGCTATAAAAATAAAGATGAACTGAAAATTTTAAGGTAAGTAGCAAAAATAGGCAATTGACATTTTGTTTTTTTATTGAGTCAATTCCCCTGTCTTAAAGACATTAAAAAATATTATGAACTAAATTTTGTTTTCTAAAAGCAACAAAAAAAAAATTAAAAAATAAAAATAAAAATAAATAAAATAACTCAAAGTTATGCATACCATGGAAAAAACCTGCATATTAACAATGGCAAATATTGGTAAGTCTCATTTCTCAAGTGTGATTTCAAGGCTTATTACATAAAGGTCCAATGAGTTGCAAACAAAAAAAAATTGATAACTTATTACAATTACAATTAATATTTTAAAAATATTTCTAAAAAAGAATCAGGATTTGTAAGTAACATATTATAAGTTTTAGTTTAACTTATTATTTAACTATAAAATATTTTAAAAACTTCATATACATTTTTAAAACACACCTAGCAATAAAAATAAGTTAAATAACGCATTAAAGTGTAGACACTTGGATGGAAATTTCAAATTAATTTTTAAAATATAAAAGTAATACAGCTGTACAGAAATTGTTTAATGATTAACAAAGACATAAAGATCATCTTTTTATTTATCTCAAGTGGTTCAAAAGTTTTTTTTTTTTTTCCTAAGACCTCATAATCACTTTTTCACTATGTTGTTTTCCTTCACAGTTTGGGCCCTTTTATGGGCATTTTTAAAAATGCCCATAACTTAATTATTTAATTAAAAAATATATTGTTATAAGATGTATTTAAATATAAGTAGTTCAATATAATGTCAATTAATTTAAATTTTGTTATTGTTAATTAACTAAGTAAAAACAATGTTTAATTTTTAAAAACTCATTTTTCGTATAAAAAAGCTTATCTTAAAGTTTAAATAAAAAAAAACTTTTTTTTTAAAAAATGGAGCAGTTTGTACGTAAAAGCTATTATGAATAATTAATTATTGATTAATAAATTGAATTTTAACAAGCCAACATTTTCTTTAATTTTAATTGTTATTTTATCGATTAAAATATTTGAATCAATACAATTTTGTACCGATTAATCGAGAAATTAATAGTTATTTTCCTGAGCCCTACAAATAATAATATATTTGGGGTGGGGGGTGGGGGTTGCCACAACTATTTACAAATTAGGCTTAAAAGGTTTCACCGAAAATTTTAAGATTCTTTTTCAGATTCTTTTTTTAAGCATATCTTCTCTCTCCCCAAATAATATTCGGAATTGTTTTTAGACATAGCCGTTATATAAAACTATATCTCCGGTAAACTTATCTAAATAATCTTTCTGCATCATCGCCCCTGTCTCAATCAATAAAAGAAAACATGGTGAGCTCACTCTTGGTTCAACTCTGAATTGTATCGTAGCGTGCATTGCTTATCTCCACCTTGTTTCACTGACCTGGCTGGCACCATCAATCAACTTGTCACCTTGTTGGTGCGTCACTTTCCAAACACTGCTTGTCTTCAACTTACTAGAAATTCCTGAACTGATATGGATAACTCTTCTGTTGGCCAACGACAGCATAATCATAAACGCTTAACCCAAACACAACAACGCTTTAAAAATGAACACAGTAAGTCAAAATGCAATCGCGAATAATGACTTATAAAACAAGACGTTAAACAGTGCTGTAGTTTCTTAATAGTATTTTTCATGCAATGAAAATATATTTACATTAATTTGATTTTTTAAGTTGATTGTGTGAGTTTTGCCTTTGTGTGTAAATGTCCATTTTTGACGGGCCCACTGAGTTTAAAGATCTATTGACGGGGCCTAGGTGTTTAAATGACATTTTTGACCGGGCCTCTATGTTTTAATGGCCACCTTTACGGGGCCTCTGTGCGTAAAATGACCACCTTTACGGGGCCTCTGTGCGTAAGGGCCTCTGTGCGTAAAATGACCATCTCGACATACAATTCTTTGTTTACCTTGTGACACAGCTTATCTCTCATTCGATGTAAGCTCACGCGTGGCCCCTGTCACGAACACTAAGAAGTTTTCATTGATAAACTTAAGCCCACATTTCTCCGGGACGCCTGTCTCCACACGTAAACAGACATCTATCTATCAGAGTCACTTAGAGACAGACCCCTGTCAACTACAGGTCAGGCGAACATTAGCCGTCAGGTAGGCCGTCTTTTCCCTTTTCATTTCTACCTGGTTGGTCGCTTTTAACATTCTTTGCCGTTTGTCTTCATGTGAAAGCAGAAATCTTTCTGGCAGAGAAAATTTTGTCAAAATCAGATTCTTCTCAAAGAAATATGAATTGGTCATGCAGGTCATATCTTAATCTGGATCCCAGCACTATTGAAAAAAAAAAGATTGTAATATTCACCGTCATTCAATCTATGTTCATGAAATTATGTACCGTAAGAAAATGTAATTTCATATTTTGATAGCGACTGTTGTTCTGTTCTACTTGAAGCATCCGTTTGATTGTCTTGTCTTTTATTTTCAACCCTTAACAGCTTGTTCCACTATGCTGTGTACATGTATAGCGCGATGACACTAACTAATACGTGCACTAACATGTGTTAACAAGGCTTAGATCTCAGTGGTCACGTCTCCCTTGCACTGTCGCCATATTAGTTATTAAACTTACACATCCTCCATTAGTTAAACTTTAAGGTTAGTCAAAAAGTATTTATGTATTTTAACATGACCGTTATTCCATTACTATCACTTGGCCTTATTCTGGTTCTAAAATTGTTAAATTCAAAAAGGTAATCGAATATAAAAATTTTCTAGAATTTCAATTTGATTTATTTATTTTTATTTTTCCGAGTCATTTAAAAAAATGTATTTCTTACCGCTTTAATGAAATGTCGCTAGGATTAACTTTGTATCAAAATATTTAACACATTTACGATCAATCTTGATAAATGTTAAACCCATCATTTGAACATGCACCAACGGCAATTTCTAATGAGTAAAAATTAATTTTCATGTAACTCTAAGAAAGGAACTAGAATTTTACATGTAAACCAAAATTCCAAGTGTGTAAAGTAAAGGGGATGTCGGATGTTAACTTGAAAAGTAATCCTTACATTTTCGTTATATGTCTGTCTAATCAAAAGTACACCAAACGTTATGTCAGGTACCCCTCCCGCACCCCAGCTGGGAGTGGGGAATTTAAAGAGTTTTAGTTTGAAAAAATCGAGGGAAAAGTGGCATGCGCACCTGAGATTAGTTTTACATTATTGATTGTATAACAGATTAAACATTGATTTACAAAGCCACAATTTCAAACATATGTTTTACGCTATTAACTATGAGTTTTGAGTAAAATAACTGGAAAATGCATTATAGTTCCCTCAAGATACTTTTAGTTGTGTAACCTCTGCATTTACTCTTATTTGATAACTATTCTTACTATTTTTGCTTTTGACATTCCAACGATCGGGCTCTTAATAATCCAATTCACTTATTTTAAACATATCTCAAAATCCATATTTTTCTATTTTCCTTTCCCTCACCTTGTGTTCACTTCATATGTTTTGTTACTTTGTTACCAATGCTTTATAGAAAGTGTTCATCATTTTTTGTTGCAAGGGAATGAATCGTGAACACCAATGTTCCGATTCACTTAAAAGGATATTCCCCCTTAGTTCGTTTTCTCTCTGACCAAGCCCACGCTAAGTCGCACACGGTGCATTTAAGTCGTATAAAACCTTTCTAACAAAAGAAAGAAAACAGATAAGAATGACAACTGTTAACACGGGACATTATACTTTTACGAAGCATTCCACTTGGTTTCAACCCCCACTAAACTCTGTCAAACGTTGAATCTAACTTTTTTTTATATCCCCAGGATCATATGCCACTGTCCCCAACGGACGGGTTATTTTATCTACCCCCGGCCTCCATACGAGAAGATGCCGTTAAAAGAAAGGAGCCATCTGCCAAAACCAAACCGTCCACGGTGTTAGAACGGTCTCGAGGTGACATGACACCCATAGGCACGGTGTTAGTGAAGACGCACCAAACAAGGAGCCCCTTGAAGGATGCTCAGCCTCACAATGCCGGCGTACATGTTGGATCACACGGGCGTCCTAAAGATGAAGTTGGCTCCACCAGAAGGAATAGGGGGGAAGTTACTTACAGTCATGACGTGCTAAGACATGACTCGATAGTAGGACGGCGTGGTAGCACTAGTAGGGACGAAGATGAAGATCTGAATGCTTTACTGCTGAGCCTTGAGATATTCAGTATAGCTGGGAGAGCAAACGATACAGATTTTGGAGGATATTACCAGGATACAAATGGCAAAGCTAAACATGAAAAGAAGACTCATTTGGGCTCTGACTTGTCAGGTTCGAGATGTTTGTCTGATAAATACTTACACGGTTCCTCAAAACCCTTGGCATCTAGTCTCCAAGTTACAACTCAACGATCGTGCTTAGACATTCCTTCAAAAGAACATTCTCGTATTGTAGAAAAAAAGCCAGGCCGTGATAAGAAGACGGAAGGGAACTTACCAGCTTGCGTTAGCTCAGGGCTTCAATGTCTGGGTCTTCAAGACTGTGGTAGACCTCATTTGGATAGTTCCAAACTTAAACCTAGTCAAACTTCTCATAAGACTGTCCTAGGACCGTGGGCTACAGGCGATATCAAAGTATTACACGGACCACAGTTTTATAGTGATACAAAGATGGCGGATGCTCCAACAGGCAATATCAAAGTATTACAAGTACCACAGTTTTATAGTGATACAAAGATAGCGGATGCTCCAACAGGCGATATCAAAGTATTACAAGGACCACATTTTTATAGTGATACAAAGATGGCAGATGCTCTAACAAGTGTAAAATCACGAGAGGAAGGGTGGCTCAAGGATGTCTTGAAAATTGCTGAGTCACGGAATGACGTGAGGTCTGAAGACACTCTTCTACATTCAACTTGTAGGAATGACGTTGAGATAAGGCAAAGAAAGTCAACTGTATTTTCAAACCAGTGTGAACTTGATGGGGGACGAGATTTCAGACTCCAGAAATGTTCAAGTGGAGGTGTGAATACAAATATGTTTGATCATAACTGTCCGCTACGTCATACACAAGACAGTAGCAGTCAAATTCTACGCACTACTCAACAATGCAATGATGATGCTGTTCAAGGTGTCAAGGGGGTAAATCGTGTATCTAATAAAACAATCTTTGATCATCACATGGCTAACAAATTCAGAGGTGAAGCTGAACCCAAGAGTTCATCCTCGCATGGTGTGGTCAACTATAAACCTAGCCCTGTCAGCCCTACCACAACTAATGACATGTCTGACGGTGGTACACTCCTACAGATTATGAAAGATCCACATTTAGATTATGTAGGAAAGCACACTATTTCTCAAGTTTCAGCTGAATTAGACATTCAAACGGGTGTTAAAGAAGGACACCATTTAACATCTATAACTCGTGAGAATCAGCAAGTTTTGGATACCCTAGATAACAGTTCAACTATTGAATTGGGGAATGGCATTATTAGAACTGACACTAAATCACATTTAGAAAACCAAAGACTTACATCAGAGATAAACCAAACACTTACATCAGAGATAAACCAAGCACTTACATCAGAGATACACCAAAGACTTACATCAGAGATAAACCAAACACTTACATCATTTCACGGAGATGGCTTACAGGGAATTACTGGCAGACATTGCTCCAAAGTCAAATACCAACGATCTAAGTCACTGCATAGGGAGGGCGGACGGGGAAAGGTCGGTGCTGAGGGCTCCGAGAACATGGCTCTCAGTGGAAGTCTTAGAGAACTTGCTCATCTCAACATTGATGTCAGTCAACGGCTGGTGGATGGGGAGCGGGTCTTTCTTGTCAAAAACGGCTCACCAGACTTGCAAGTTGTTGTCAATTCTTTGACCCCAGTTCTGTCTAGACGACGGCGTGCCAGAAACTCGGCCAGGACAGGAAGACAAGCGAGTGGCGAAGGACGCACTTCTCCATTGACGGACAGCCAGAGACCAGTATTCGACTCCAATGTTTGTGAGGCTGACCCTCGTACGGTTTCTTCTCTACTGTGTAGCCAGAGTCAGGATGGTGAAGAACAGCTACCAATGTTTGTCAGACTTCGTAGTCATGAAGGATCTCCTAGGCCATGCTCGCCGCTAATTCACGTTGCCACAGAAAACAACAGTGAGGCCGTGTCCCCATGCTGCGTCTCTGAGAAATTTTCTCATAAGCCGAGCGCAATAGATAACGAGATTTTGAATGGGCTGGAGGCGATAAAGGAGACTTTGAGGATGCTGGAATCAAAATCTCGGTTAGGGCCGAACACTACATCAAGCTATGACGAACTGGCAGAAGAGCTGGAAAATAGCAAAACGAGTCTGTTTCTAAGTCCAAAGTTGTCCCATACCTGGCATGGACAGTCAGAGACTACGAGGCACCGTGCAGCACCCAGGATGGGCATTGGTCAGATCATTGCAGACGCAGCAAAAACTGTCCCCAGACCGTCTGCGTCATCCAGTGGCAGCGCAAATACCCAAAAACATTCGCAGACTCTGCCCGTCATTTCTCGAACACTGCTTGATGCCATGCACAAACGGTACTGCTCTCACCAGTACTCACGCCATTCCCATTCCCTTAAGCCTTTCACAATTCTTAAAATCGACCCAGCGTCGTCTTCACGAAACCAGCCCATCACGGCACTCCGTGTGGAGCCGTGTTCGGTGCGCAACCACGAGGTCCACGCAGCGCCGCCTTCACCACAATTTATAGCCCGCCTCCGAAAACTGAATTCAGAGTTCAAGGCCACCGCGTCTGGTCTTTTGTCGTCTGACCAAAAACCTGCGAGCCACGTCTTACGTCTGCAATCCATGGCCCTTCAGGAGGGACTGGAACGTGATGCTAGCCAGCGTATGGAAGCGTATTCAGGTGCTCATCCGAGAGATGGTGACTTTGTAATATACCCCAAAACTGAAACACAACATCCGACATGGCAGGACTCAGAATGTGGCTCAAAGAGCAGGACCACAACCACCTCAAGATCACCACATGGACTTGAAGAGGTAAGATGATATTGAAAACGTTTCTTTTTATATCTTAAACCATCTCTCTGTTACCAAGTTTTTTTCAAGAAATACAAGATCATCTAGAACAATGAATTTGAAATATGCCCAGATTTGTCCAAGTTATCTCATCCATCTTCTACACAATATTGTTTCATGCCACAGACGGTATGAACCACTCACTGACATATTAGGCCACAGCACACGGCAGATCTTTCAGTTTTTCAATGGTGTAAGTAAAAAGCAACATAATAATCATTATTAGTGCTGGCCCTGTGCTAATACACCGAAAGCACTTTTTACATACACACACACACACACACACACACACACACACGCACACACACACACCTCTTTCGTTTAATGTTGCATATTGAATAAAACGAAAAAGGATTAAATAATAACGTAAATAATAATAATAATAATACAGAATCCTACATAATAGCGATTTTATTGTTCATAGGTACATTTTTTTTAATAATCCGTATGATGCTTGCCCTTCAATACTTTGTCTTAAGAGTTTTAGTGTTCGCTGAAATTGACAAGTTTTTATATTTAAGCTATCCCCAAGTAACGCTGGCATTTTATGCGTCCTTTGACTTCCTCGCTTTATTCTTGGACGATATTTTAATGACCCCTTGTTTAAGGCCCATTCCACGGGATCCACATATGGGACAAATAATTATATTAATAGCGGTCTCCTGACACAGATTGGGCGATTGAAGAGTAATGCTTGTTGGATTAGCAATACTCGTAGAGGGGGAAGAAGATAACATGTTACCTGAAGACCACCACGTACCCCCTTTCGTCTCCCCGAGATCACGCGAACTTTTTGGTCGCTGGTTGGACCCCTGGACACACGCGTTATTGTTATCACTTTGTGTACTTTCTTTGAAAGTTTTGGGAACCGTGGTTTGGCCTTTCCCATCAGCCTTGATCTTAATTGTCATACCGGACGAGGAGTGTCGATTTTGCGACATATCAATCTCCAGATTTGGGCTTGTGGCCCTGCTCTTCTTCTGTACTTCTTTGTGACAAACCCAGTCGCACTTGGGATCAATACGATGGCACTCATCGTTGAGGCACGTTCCTTTTGTGACGGTTTTTATGATGAAACTCGTCTCGCATGTCTTGTTACGATTATCTGTTCTACTGGACGACCCGCATCCCGGAGGACAAATATTGCTAGTCTGGTAATTCTGTTCAGGCGCTCCATGATACCCATTTTGATTATTTCCTAGTTTCCCCTGACTGTGGTTGGTCCACGACAAAGTTGGCGTGGGGATGTTGGAGTAATTCTGGCTAAGAGGACACACACCGTCTTCACAGGGACGATTCTCGTGCATTATTGACGCACGATATTTTTGGTGCGGCTCAACTCCTCCATAGGCGTAGCCGCCTTGAGGCACCTGCCTGCTCTCGGAAGGTTGGCCTTGGGGAACTAATCGTGACTGGGAATTCGCCTCCTGAGTGTAATCCCTTTGGTTCCCTCTAAAAGACTGTGAATGCTGAGGCTCGTTTCGATTGAATTGTGTTTGGCTTGCCGAGTTGATAGGATGACAGCCAACACAACCAGCAGAGTACGGCGCCTGGGGGTATTGATTTTGGAATTGTCCTTGATCTAGGGGAACGTTCGTGTATCCCCCTGACGTTGGCCGATTAGCCTGTGATGACAAAGAGTCGACATAGTCCACATGGCGTTGTCTATCAGCTGTTGACGAACCAAGGATATACTCTGATTGGCGGGTGAGCCTGTTGGGATCACTGCTGGGATCAACTTGACCTAACTGTTGTTCCTTAAAGCTATAACGATTTACGTTATCGCCCCAAAGATCTGATTTGGTTTTGCTGGAGCTATAGCCAGGCAACTGGGAAGGCAAGCACCCTTGGCAGTTTTCCGCACGAATTGCCTTTTCATCCAGCTGGACATCGCTGTTTGTGTAGCCCTCAATCGTCACCCTGCCTCGCTGTGTCTGTCCATTCCCACTAAATCCTGTACCGGAGAAATGTTGACAATGATCTCTACAATACTTATCGGATACTTCGTTTCCACCATCTACAACTAATCTTCGACAACAGCCTTCTACCAGTTCACTTCTACTAGCTCCGGGTAACGACTCATTTTGTTGATTCATGCAAGGTGTTCCATGGCACGAAGACTGGTACACATATTCATTGTTTTCAAAGCGGTTGGTTGGCGTGGGTGCTTCGTTGATTCCTTCACGAGTAATATCTTCATTTTGAAAAACGTTACCCTGGGTGCTTGTTACTCGCGTAAGCTTTTCATTCTGAGAAACTGGACTAATAGAGCCCTTTACACGGAGAGATCGTTCAGAAATATGTGGTCCTTGGCTGCTTTTCACCCGGAGAGACCTATTTGACTGGGATGCTTGTCCTTGAATTCCTGAATAACTTTCAGATTGAGGACTTTGCCCTGGTGTGCATTTAACCCTTAGAAGCCTTTCGGTTTGCATTGCGTGGGAGTTAGGGCTCCCTGAACGCGTGCCAGTTTCTGATTGGTAATTTGGGGCTTTGGAATTGGATATGTTAATAGACTTCTCAGATCTCACCCCTAGATTCTGAGGACTTTCTGCGTGAGAAAATCTTTCGGCATTCGCAGGTTGCGTATGTTCTACTTGGGAGAATCTTTCAGATTTACCGCGTCCTTTTGGACTCCCAACTGTGCGATTCATATTTTCAGTGCTGCGAGGATTCACTGGGCTGGCGCCCACTTGAGCAACTGATCGTGCTTGCACAAACTGAGTCTGACTGCTTATTACTTGAGGCATTGGGTTGCCAGAAGTAATGTTGTCTCCACTCAGCGGAATATTTTGGTTCCTGTAGCTATTGATTTGTACATTTTCAGAAACTTGTATTTCACTGTATTTTTTAAATGCTCCCGGCGGTGGGCATACATGTTGACAATTATTCTGAGCTAAGCCATCCATCTGGCAACGCTGGCACTGATCGTAACCATTACTGTTGCGAGGAACTTGTCGTAGACTGTTTGCCTTAGAAAAACCATTGTTTACAGAATCTTGGTTAAACCTTTTCTGGAAACCGGAGGAGCTTTGTTGATATTGGGGATGGTGTTCTTGATGGTTCATATCTTGAGACATCGCAGTGAAGTTATTTACTCCTTGCATAGTTTGTTTGCGAGAGGTTTGATTTTCGGGATAAAGCCTCTCCGGTGGCGATAACGCGCGTTGCTCTTGATAAAACCAATTTGGTTGCGGCTTTGTATAGTTCTCGGGATAGTACATTTCTTCAGGGGACGCAGGGCGTTCTCTGGGACTGTCCACGTCGTTTAGTGAAGCGGGATAGTGCTTCGGGCAATACATATCGTTGGAAGGCCTAGAACAGATCTCCTGAGGGTACATGGCTTGAGGCGGATACTGGTAGTCTTCTGGGCCGTATATTGTCTGAGGTGACATTGGAGCACTGTCTGGGCGTTGCATTGTCTGGGGTTGATTTTGAACATACTCTTGTCGGTACATAGTGTGAGATGAGTTTGGGGCATTACCTGGCTGATAAGCCGGGGGTGGTGGTGGTACAGAACCATTTTCTGGAAGGTTCATTTTTAGAAGTCTGCAAGGGCAATCTGGTGGTGGGGAAGATTTTCGAGACGTTAAATCTTGAGTGTCTTCAAAGTAAGATTTGTTAAACGCTGATTGACGTTTTTTATCATTTGAATCATTTTGTAGACGCACGTTGAAATTTTCTTTTGGATTATATATCTGGCTTGGTCTTATAGGGGCGTAATTTTTGTGAGTGCATTTATCTTTCTGTGCGAAGCTACCGTTTTCTTGAGTACTTTTGTCTTTTTGTACCACTCCGTTCTTTTCTTGAGTGCATTTATCCCTTTTTGTTAATCCTCTGACCTCACGTGGATATAGATTGCATTGTATAAAACAGTCAGTTTCTTGGATGAATTTATCTTGTTTTAAACAACTATCTTCTGTAGGAAACGTTTCTCTGAGTGTTTCAGCTATTTTATCAGAGGTACGATTGTCCTCCCGTGTTAAACAGCTAAAATCTCTAGTTTGAACATGTGTCGGTCCTTCGCTGACCTGAACACAAGTGTCTCTTTGTGATGTTAAACCACCGTTTTCTTGAATGCCTCTGTCCCTTAATGGAACGTTGACTTGGGCATACGTGTCTCGGGTTAACCTTCCTGTTTGTTGATTGCTAAAAGATTTGAAATGATGTGTGCTGACTTTTTTATCTGGAACATGGCTCTGATCATCTGCTGGGTTCAAGTTATCGATATTCTCATCCAAAAGTTCCGACAACGAGGACGATTTTACTCGAGAAACCTCCGAGAAAGCCTTGGGTTGGTCTATTGGATGGCTCTCTCGAATAGACGGTCGGAAATTCTCGAAATTGTCTTTACGATAGTCTACTTGCGTTTGAAAACTCTGATCTCTTTGACTTTGGTGCTCTTTGTTTTTGTATTGTAGAATGTCAGGGTCTTTGGTGACTATGATAGTTTTTGAACGTTTACCTTCTGCACGCTGGCCAGGAAAAGGTCGTATCGTCTGTACGATGTAACGCTTGTTTGGTATCCTCAATTTCGGGGATCCTAACTGCATGCATCGGTTGCTTGGTAGCCGCTGACTTGTGCTCACCTGTGTCTGGTTCTGTGGGTCATTCTGATCGGGAAGGTGCAACACCTTAGTGCACGCCATTTCTGGGAAATTAGGCGCGGGAGGCTGGTAGTCACCATGTTGAGCCTGGGAGGAGGCGATGGGGTGACTTAAATTTCCAGACTTGCAAGTATCACAGTTGGGCCGTAGATGATCTGCTTGACAAGTGGCGGAGAGTACTTTAGACGGAGATGGACCTCGGTCTTTAAGTTTGGTGTTGAGAACGCGTCGTGCGATGCGCCTGGCATCTGCTCCCTCCTGTTGGCACTGACAAGAAGTGGCATAGCCGTGGAAAGCGTCCACGCCAGTTTTATAACTTTCTTCCCGAGTTGATTGTGCAGGGAATTCTCGGCTTTTTCGAATCGTATAGCTTTTCAATCCAGGGGCTTGAAGTAAACAAGTAATAGTGTGAGATCATTTTTTTCGTTAAAAATTAGGGCTGCGGAAATTATCGATTAATTTCTCCATTAATCGGTAAAAAATTGTATCTATTAAAATTATTTTAAACGATAAAATAGCGATTAAAATTATGGAAAATTTTAGCAATTACAATTTCGATTCATCAATAAAGGATCAATTATTAATAATTAAAAATAGTTGCGTGTTTACTTACAAACTTCCCAATTTTAAAAAAGATTTTTAAAGTGTAAACTTTAAAATAAGCTGTTTTATAATGAAATTGGTATCAACAATTAAACATTGTTTTTACTTATTTAACAATCACAAAATTTAAATTCATCGACATTATATTGAACTAATTATATACAAAATCAAATTTAAAAAAGTGAACTGCTTGTTTTTATATTCCCTTGAAATTTTAAGTTTAAAGACGTCATATATCCTTTTTTTTTATTTTTTAATAGCTTTAATCAAAATTGCCGATTAATTATTCGGTAATTTTTCGAAAGTTAACGGTTAATTTTAAATTAATTTTAAATTAATCGATAACAGCCCTATTGAAAACACATTTAAGTAGAAAAAAAAAAGAAAATAAGAGCATAATATTTCGTCATTTTATTATTACAAGTAAAACATACGCAAGCTCATACACAATGCTTTATTTCATTTTACGTTTGGTCATGCCAAAGAATATTAAAATACTCGTCTAAAAAGCATATGTTAAATTAATTAACTCACTTTACAAATTATAAAAAGAAGTTACTTTAATAATGGCAGATGGCACAAAGAATCATAACTTAATATTTATGTCTTTAGTTGTTATTTTCATATGACAATTAAATATCCAATTATGTTGTTAAAATTGATGAATTCAATCAAACTATTTTGAATGCAAGAATTCGTTAATGTCTTGAAAAAACAACATCTGAGTTAAAATTCTGCTCATATATTTGAGATTCCGAGAACTGACTTGGACGTGAAATCTTAGTGAACTGAGTTAGTTATGATTTGTGGCAGCACTGGAACTATTTTCCGCGTCTAGATTTTATAGTTAGTTTCATCTTGATTACCGCCCGACAACCTACAGTTACAGCCCTTGTTTAATTTAAATAAGTTGTTGCTGCTCCAAATGATTCAAAGCTATCGCAGTTTAAAAATATTTTTGTGATGTTTATTTATATACATTGGTTGATGGCTGTAACTGTCGAGAATCGTTTAAACTATTTAACTATTCTATTGATGGCATGAAATTGTTGAATTTCTATTGTTATTATATTCTATGAATTGAAATCGTCTATTAAAAAGGGAAATCACTTACTTGGGGAGTGGATCTGGCCCAACATGAAAGGGAGAATTTAACCTCAATCTAAATACTAAATAGTTCATCCCTAGCTATCTAACCCTCCCCGGCTACACTTGAAAAGGCGCTTGACTCTAGGTCGCCATTTGTAAAATGTGCACACAAGTTTCTGAGCGTCATGTGAAAAACGTCACAGTTTATGCGTACTTATTGTATGGCACGTAGAACTACTGTTTTTACATGTCTCTTAATTAAAGAAAGATGAAACAAATTATTCTTGGCCTATTATTACCCACACGTTTACCTCTTGATACCCTTTACCACAGCATTTTCACAATCGACAGTTTTCCCAGAGGTTAACACCACCCTCCCACGCACATACTTTTCAACTGTGATAAATGCTCACTTACAGTCGATTAAATGTGAAATAAGACAAGATTATACTTGAATAGGTTGACATAAACTGAAAATAGATCTCTCCCGATCCGTAGCATACGCCGCAGAATTGCTCATAGATAGTGCATAGAAATGGGAGAAAGAACGGACACAAACAGCAGCTGGAAGAAGTCAGAACAACGCGAGTGAACGTGGTTCAATCAACCGCACTGCGCATGTCTCAAGACCAACGATGGTCCAGCTTGCCTGCTCGTGTCTTGCTTGCTTTAATTTCTGGCGAATTGTATATAGATCTATATAGATTTAGATGGATTTTTCGGCTTCTTGAACAAATCATTGAAAATAGTAAAATATCGAATCTTGGTGTTTGAAAATATCAATAGTGTGAGCCAAAGTTGAACACTTGAGACATTTGATGGTAAGAAAATGTGTTCCTCACGGCATGAAGTCATTCGGCGTCACGATGAAGAAGATGTTTGAACTGAAGTTGACTGTTGAGAGGACATCACGTCTTCAGATAACGGTGGTCTTGAGATCAGTCCCGGAGAGTTTCATCTGGTGGTTTGTCTACGCCCTGCCCCTTGCTCCCCCCTCCGTCATTGTCCTTTTCCTCAACTGGAGGCCCAGAAGAGCTCGTTAAGTGTTTTGATTGTTTCAAGTGCGTCAACACAACTTGATGACGAATAAACTACACACTCTGGCTACAGTCCGGGCATACAGATTAGTTCTGTGTCGCCCAGTCGGTGTATAGAGAGCATATGTTTGTGTGAGTCAAGAAATGGCTTAGTTCAACAGTGCTGTCACAAACTTGGGCTTGAACCATCTGGCGCAACGAAACTTAGTAGAGAAAGTTACTACAGTTACATCACTGCTGTATTACAAGTTTTTTTTTTCTTAATTTGAAACTTGGACGTCATGTTTGATGTATTTCCCTGAGGATATAAAACGTTTCCGTAAACATTTACATTTCTAGTGATAATTGTGTTATAATTCCATGAGTGAAAGTGTGACAAGCGGTGATGTTATGGGTGTATCAATTAGTCGGCAACTAATGATCAACTATGTGCTATTATGACAAGCCTATACAGGCTAATGTTAATTGTAATAACGAATGGCCTCCATTGAGGAGAACTAACACATTGGCCTACACTTAAAGTACTCGCCTCTCATCACAATGTTTTATAATGTGTGCTCATTTTAAACGGGGTCTTGTACCCACCCCAAAAACAATAAATCATGTTTTCAGTCATGGATTATCTGTCCTCGGAAGTTAGATCTTGTTCTTAGCTTGGATTATTCCCAAAGGAGACAGCGATCATGACGATGACAAGGAGAGGAAGTATCAACTCATTGCTCCAGGTCTGCACTGACGTCTTTTTTACACCTCTTGATGTATACAACTATTAAGGGTCATGACGTCACGGCGACTCAGTTACTTTATTCTCTCGGCCCCTTGACAAAAAATGTCCACTCATACAAAAATCCAGGTCATACAAATTTGAAAACAATGCCGCTCATAAAATTTAATTTAAAAAAACGAATTACGAGATAAAAATTATGTTGAATTTTGAAAAAAATATTTTAATTTTCACTCCCGAAAGACATCATTTTTCAATAGGTAACTGTTTCAGCTATTAAACACATCTAAATGTCTTTTTCTAGCTAACTTCGGCAAGATTTAAAGGGCGATTTACTTTTATTACTAAACTATGGTCAAAGTTCCTGCTCCCCTGTCAATACAATTTTTCCTTGGCGACCAATTATATACTCATAATAGGTTCAAAGTTCAAATTAAAAGGACAAATTTGGCTGCTTGGATTTATAAAATAATTACTCCTTGACGAATGCTCAAATTCCTAAATCCGTGACAGATCTAGTTGAATTATCTAGTTGAATATCGAAGTCTAGTAGGAGGATAATGCCGGCTAGTATAGGAAATATCTTGTAAACTTGATTGTAATGTTGAGAATTATCATTTATTTATTATTCCCTTGTAAGTATTAAAATGTCACTGTTGTTCTATTGAAGTTAGGCCAGCTTAAGTCATTTCTTATAAAATATGTTAACTGTAAGAATCTAACGTTATAGTATTAATAAAATTTCAAAAGCAATCTTTGCAGAAAGAATCTCAAGAGAGAAGAAAAAAAGATGTTAGACGTAAAATAAGCAAACACATTCTTTGACATTAAAAGGAAATTAATTAAAACATACATTTTAAAATTATTTTATCATAATTACTAATATTATTATTACCTGTAAATTTCAATATTTATTTTTACATTACATTTGCTCTGTCAAACCAACGTGTGCAGATATAGTGAAATAGATTGAAATACATTTGACATAAAAAGAGAAATGTCGAGTAACGCGAATAATAAATAGAGTCTCGAATAATAAGTATGTAATATTAATACCCTTTAACTCGAAATTCTCTTAGCAGGAAAAATACTTCTGTCACTACGATTCGTGTTAGACTATTTTCACAGTGTACGTGCAATGCTAGAGTTATTAATAGCATTACTTACGAAACTCGCGAAAGTTACTGTTAGTGTTAAACTAGGCTTGGTGTTTGCTTGGATTCCATTTCTAACAAATATATAAATAAATAAACAAATTCATTAGAGAGTCCCAAACGGAATAGGCTGCAAGGGCAGCACCGGTAAGAACAGGGTTACACAAAAAAGAGGCCACCCAGAGCAAAGGTCCAACAAGACGTAGCAGTGGGTTTTGTCCTACACCCCCCAAAAAAAATAAATAATAATAATAATAAATAATAATAATAATAATTATAAAAAAATAATTTAAAAAAATAAAATAATATAAATAATAATAATAGTAAAATGAAATGGTTTCATGTTAGTAGAAATTCTTTAACTTAAAAAAAAACAAACTGTCGAGCGATGTTACTATTTTTCATGATCCCAGAGTTTATTGTTGGTCGTGGCTACAAATGCGATCAAGCATTTCATCCTTCCACTTATAAATATTCACAGTCAGTTGCATAATTAGTATTCATGCCACCGGGTGTTAGGTGAGAACTTTGCTGGAAAAAAGTAGCGCTACTTTGAAAAAAATACCAAGAAAACTCGGCCGGGTTTTCCTATTCCACAGCACCCACCACATTCTCGGTGTTTTTTTCATTGGCTCTAAGCAACAGTTCTAATGAAAGGACATTTTTCACATGCCGATGTTTAGGGCTTAGATCACGATTTCCAGTGACGTGGAAATTGATGTCATGAACATCGATTAATACATTAGAACCCGGAAACTTGAATCAGAACTGAGGATAAAAATGAAGGTTGACCTCTTTTCTACACCATTAACTTGAAGTGATAGGAAGTCTATAGTGTTTCTCATTCCACTGGTTTTTTGCTAATCCAGGAAACACGGGAATGTAGCCTAATTGTTCTCACCAAGAGATGGTGCTGAGAAAACGTGGAATAAAATTGATTTAATTTAAAAATAAATGATAAAACTAGTTCAACTTATAACACAATTAATTTTTATAGTTGTATACTTGAGTATTATCGTATATTAATTTTGTTAAAAATTTAGATAAGAGTTTGACGCTTGCTACTAGTTTTGTTTTGTTTTTTAAATGTTATTTTATCTTCTACTGCACATAAATTGTGTAGTTCCCTTTGGTGTTTTTGTAACAGAAAGGTCTCATGTAGGTGGCCTATGCCCTTGGAGGAATCGCAGACGCCGACGATGATCGGTGGATATCACTTGTGGACGAGAAGGCTTAACAATAACACACACCTAGTTATCAACCAATAACTAATCAATAATGTCCATGTTAAAAGTAAAAGTAATTGTCGATTGTTTTGGCATCGCAACGGTCGTATATTAACAAATACAATCATGTATTTTTCATCTTGTAATGATGTCTTCTTTCGAATTAAAAGCAAAAATAATAAGATGTGATGATAAATGTTTCTTTCTTTGTATGTCACTAATTACATTGTATTTGGATAAATTAAGTTTTAGTGTTAGCATTTTCCTTTTCAGTTGCTTATTGCATTTAAAAGCCACGGCGCTTTTTAAAAATATAGATCTAGTTGCCTGCACTAAGAAACACTTTGCAACCAGCAGTCGCTTGCTGAAATATTTAAGAGATTGTCTTATAAAATGTGCAGCCAAGTTTTTTCGGGAAATCTGGGGATGGGTAAAATTTATTTATTTATTTATTTTATTTATTGTTGAAACTGGGACGGGTTGGGGGGGGGGTTAAATCCGATTTAACTCACGAATGAGTAACATTTTAACTCCTTTATTAGAAACTAGGTTATTGTGGGGTGCCTATTGCGCCCATTTTTTTTTCAAAAACCCTACTACTTTACATGAATGTCATTGCATGCGTTCGAATCAGTGTGTACGGCAACCGAAAATCACAATTTACGGGGTATTTACTGGTGATATTCCTTGTTTGATGAATACGAAATATTAAACGTCCTGAGTCCCCCTTTCCAAAATTAAAATATAAACTTAAACAATGACGTCATATTATATTATACGGTGAGAAATACCACATGCTCTCTTGCTCTCCAAACTAAAATGATTATGTTTTACGTCTATATTTTCAACTTTAAAAAATAAGAGTGATGTCTCTTATCGTTACAGAATCCTTTAGCGTTGCAGAACGGGTCTGGGCTTTTATTATATCTTATGTTCATTTTATTCTTGTATTATTGACTTGTTTTCCTCCAGCTCTATCCATTATTTCCTTCTTCTCTCGCCCTCACTTTTTCTTTGTCTCCAACTCCCTCAACCATTTTCTCTCCATTTCCCTCGCTCTTTCTCTCAATGGTGATGTCTGTTTAGCCCCATGTAACTAATTTCGGATTCGTATCTTAGAGCAGTATTTCAAATTAAATGAAGTTTGACTCCATAGAACAGATAAGAAATAACACTCCCACTGTTGTCGTCACCCTCTGTCACTGTCAGATGTTATGATGTGAGAATGACTGAGCGTAAATGTAGCGAGAATGGGTAAACAAGGCGTGAACACAAGTTTACGTGGACAGTTGTGAACTCGGATCACGTGGGAGTGTGTGATAAGCAGACAGTGTAAGACTGGAAGAGTTGAGAGTTGAGCGAGCACCAAGACGGTCGTGTTGGACCGAAGTGGACTGACCTGTAACGATTGAGTGGAGCATAATAGACAGTGAGAAGAACAATTTGGATTGTAATAGGACTCGAAAGTTGTAAACTGTATTTGTCATGGGCATATCTATAGTTTGATGTGATTAAACTTGTGTAGACTAAATCAAGTCTGTTGGTGACTACTTAGACAATGTACTGTATGGTACTTTGGTGTTGTTATATCTGTGGCAAAGGGTGGACCTCAATTCCCTTAGACAGCGAGTCCGCCACCCTCCCCCCCAATGATTTCGCACCAATTGTGTTCTAACTTCTTGCTTTGGCATTGTAACCGTTAATTGGATATTAATGTTTGCAGAGTTTTATTTCTGTTCTTCTTGATTTAAAAAAAAGTATTAGATTCATAGGTTATAGAAACGAGGCTTTAAGGCTGGTGACTCATACGTTTAACTCTGAAAGCCTTGCGCAGGTCACATTGTTATTTACATTGTCTTACATTTTCACCGTTTTCACTTATTATAGACTGAATCCTTTTATCCTAGATCAGGGCCACAGTCGGCAACAGGGCCCCATCAGTCGGCAACAGGGCTCCATCAATCGGCAAAAGGGTCCCATCAGTGGGCAACATGTGTTCCATCAGTCGGTACCAGGGCCCCATCAGTCGGCAACTGGGCCCCATCAGTCGACAACAGGGCCCCATCAGTTGGCACGTGAATAACATTACTTCCTAAATCAAACCAGCTAATCCAAACCCCAATTTCGGCTTTCATTCGATGTGTTAGCAGTTTCGTTATAAATAAGTGGGTTTTGGTTGAATTTTGAGAACGCGGCCCCAAAACAGTTCGCCATCACTTCCTTAGATCTGTTCTTCCACACTCCGGACTTATTCTATGCAGACTAAGCACACAATCGGCATGCATTTAAAAGTATTCATGAATAGTGGTATTTTTAGAATTAGTGCTATAAAGAGTGATGCGTTTTTTTAAAGCAATTATAGGTAGTTTGAAATCTAACCCATTCTATTTCTTGAAAGTTTCTATGTAGACCAAGAACATGGCTCATGATGTACCAGTAGGCATGCCACGTACATTCTGTGTGTCAGTGTTGTCATTCTTAAAAACACCATTCATCTATAAGACTGTTGAATTTGGCTCATGGTGTACCAGTAGGCGTGCCACGTACATTCTGAGTTTCAATGCTGTCATTAAACTCACTATTCATCAATATGACTGTCTAATAGTATGTTTTTTCTTTGACTATCTGCAGATGTTGAACCACGGCCACAAGCAAGCCGGTGAGTAGTTTTAATGTTATCATATGCACCATAGAGATCTCATCAACATTTTTATATTGTTTATAAATGGGTTGTTTTGTTATAGAAACCACGACAAATTGTCGTTGACCCATACCATACGCAATTATTATATGAGCAGTATGAGCAGTATTGATATATTGTTCAATAGTTCAATAACATTATAGTTAATCCGATATCACTGACAATCCAACGTTTGTTCTTAGGGTATCGTTTAATGGTGTTATTGTGTTATTTCATAACTTTATTTCATAAACACCTTCTCGTCTCTCACGCTGATCATTCAACATTTCAGACTATTCCAAATGTAAGGCTTTTAAAGGTCGCTAAATGCACTCTTAGCATGGGCTCGCTAGGGTCTCCTTTTTTTTTAACGTAGCACCTTATTTTTACCTGTTTTGAGACTTTATGTCATTATGCCCTCAAGTTAGCTAAATAACTTATAGTCAATTGATTTCCGGTTTCGTTGGTAACTGATGTAGAATTTTGGTCGTAGCTAAGACTCAAAGATACCTCTTTATCACTTTATCGCAGACTCAAAGATGAATGTTTTAATTTAATATTCCCATAAGTTAATGACGATTAAATTAAGTTCAATATTCCAAAGTAAAGTTTACAAGTTTTATGGACAAGTTACTGGTGCGTTGGTAATAAAACATTAACAAATACATGAATATAATTTTTGAAAGCGTTCGTTTGAACATGCTGCGTTGTAATGTTAATCTGACAGCCGATCTCGTCTGAACACCATGATGACCTTTTGACAGTGTCTCATTTGACTACCTCTCCTGCTCATTTAGAAGATCTTTTAACGGTGTTGCCTTTGCCTACCTCTCCTGCTTATTTAGAATTATCATTTTTAGACAGTGTTGCCTTTCATTACCTCCTCTTCTGATTCGGCTTATAGTTTTTGAATTGTTTAAAAATCCTTGCGATTCCGTGCTATCGTCAGATGGATGTTCGATTTAATGCAAAGTGTCCGTAGTTTGAGTTCCGCCCAGTGCGTGTCCAGTGAGCATGTTGTGCTGCCTGCTATTTTGCTGCCCGAATATTTGAGGACCACCTCCTGGCACTTCCAAGATTTTGACCCTATACGCATGCACACCGCTTTTGGGCGGTCTTATTTTCTTTTGTAAATGTGCACGACTTGCAGATGCTGAGGAGGAAACCAGACTGCCAGCTCGACTCCGAATTTGACCGTTGGTTTGAGTTGTCCTCTGTTGTAGCGAACGTTCGTCTTGCAGGTGATTAGTTGTGATGATCCTCGGCAGAATTATAAAACATGGAACCACAATTTTGTGGAACAGCTTGGATTTTAAAACACCCCATGGCCTGACCAGTATTTATTAGTTCAGTTCTGACAATTTGAATCTTTTTGAACACTCTATAATCGCTCCGGATTTTCAAGCAATCGCATCATTTGGGGACAATTGGCGTTTTTATCTTATCGTAATTGTGACCGGTCTGTTGTCTCCAGTTGACTTTCTAACATTAGAACCGAGCTTCTTCTTGTACCGTAATGTGTAGTGAGTCTTTACTTAACCGCTATTGCCATATCTGCCAGACTGACGGCTTCGTGATGTTTATTTTCTTCCATTATTTACACTGGATTAAGATTTATTTAGAAAAAACACTGCAATGTATATGGCTAATTCAGTTCAGCGAACAAAAAGTTCATTAAATTCATTTTTAGCTGGAGTTAACATTGGATTGGAAGAGTTTTTCCAAGGAATGTTCGACATCCTGCTGGTAGCCAACAATTCTTTGAGCAAGAAAAATATTACAAAACATTTATAAACCCATGAAATAATTGTTTGCTTGTTTTTAACTAACTTTGAGCATTTCATATAGAGTGACCCAAAAATTTAGTTTTAGAGTATTAGTCTATTAACTTTTAATTGAAAAAATAAATTATTTACGTTGTTTTAATTGATGTCTTGTTTAGTTTTTGGGAGGCTTTCGGGACAGAATTGTATAGGATTTGATGTTATATTTTAATTATATAATGCTTCGTTTGTGTATGTTTCTCTGTGTGATTGTTGAGGGTCTAGCGATCACGACAACGATAAACTATGTATGGTCAATGGTGACCAAATCGGAGATGGTCGTTTCTCTTGGCCTGCTGGTGAATGTTTGGGGACATCATCGTACCACTTAAGTTGTCCTTTAAAAACTGTAAATTGTAGATGACAAAGAGGGTTTTCGTAAACTGATTCTATTTCTAACTGTAAATTGTAGTTGGCAAAAAGGGTTTTCGTAAACTGATTCTATTTCTAACTGTAAATTGTAGTTGGCAAAAAGGTTTTCGTAAACTGATTCTATTTCTAACTGTAAATTGTAGTTGGCAAAAAGGGTTTTCGTAAACTGATTCTATTTCTAACTGTAAATTGTAGTTGGCAAAAAGGGTTTTCGTAAACTGATTCCATATCTAACTGTAAATTGTAGATGGCAAAGAGGGTTTTGGTAAACTGATTCTATTCCTAACGATAATCTCAGACAATCGGGTATCCATTTTTAATATACTTTTTTTTATAGAACGATACGCTTTAAACTGTCTTAGATATCATATCTTTTCTTATCTTATCTAATACAACCCTCAGATAGACAAAGGAATAAAACGCTTTTTGAAAAGTCCGTATGCAAGAACAAACACATGTAAATATCCAATTGGTTGCCTGGCGAAACCAGGAAATCAGCACTCTATCAACATTGAAAACTGAAATAAAAAAGGCAAGACTTGATAAAGCTCGGAATAAGCGTAGTACGCAATAATCTTCTGTATAATAGGAGCGACGTGGTTGATATTAAATAAGATATCTATCTCATAGGTGACAACAAATCAATTGATTTTTTAAAAGATAGGCGCTTCTTCTTGTCACATCACAACTACTAAAAATGGTTCTGGGTGTGAGGGGAGACAGGAGACAAGTTGAGACGACAGCATACCTGGGCCCAGGACACAAAAGAAAACAATTGATGCATTCTTCCATTTCCAGAAGCCGGCGCCCCCCTCTCACTCATTTGTAAGTTCAACCTCCGCCTCCCCTGGCCTCCCCTTACGTACAGCCAACCATCCCGTCCCTGACGTCCACACTACCGCCCTGTCCGCCCCCCCCCCACTTTAACAATAGACCATTATGATCTTGTGACCTCAAAACTGGGACACCGGGCTCGTGTCAAATTGCCTTTCGTCGGCGCTGACAAGTGTGTAGTTTTCTTTGTTCTAAATGTGATGGGTCAGTCATCGAGTCCATTGTCAAGTGTGTGGTTAGTGCAAATTTCGACAAGCCGTGATTTAATTTTAAGCACTTCGCTCACCCTTCATTTTCTCCGTTAAGCCTTTCTCGCTGGGATACGTTCAACCCCAACAGTAACATCAGTGTTGTTGGTAATTCTGTGTTTTGTTTCTACTGTGCCGTCCTTCCAACGTCCAATCACGTGTGTTTTGTTTTTTTTCCTAGGTGCCCTAAGCCTCATTACTATAACGCCGTTCGTTTGACTTTGTCCGACCGTCAAAGAAATTTTCTTATTCTGGATGTTAAAACAGTATCAGTAGTTTTTTTTAAAATTGATATTTAAAAGGAATTTTGGAACACTGGATCTGCAGTTTGAGATCTCGCAGCCAGTCACGTGTTGATCTGTTATGTTCATATTTAGGTACAGTATATTGAGGATCAAGAAATAATTCCAATATTTGCCCTTTTATTTCAAGTTATACCCATTACAAATCAATTAAACAATATCAAACATTCCATCGCAGATAAAATACCAAGTTTCAAAACACGTTAAAATGAAATAAGACTTTAACGTTGAGTTAAGTCACGTAAAAATAAATGATCAGACCTTTATAGGTTGTAGTGTTGTTGGTTTTTTTTACTGTCACGAATGAAGCTTCGGCACCTTACCTTGTTCCACTCTTCTCTCAGCTCACCTTGTTCCACTCTTCTCTCAGCTCACCTTGTTCCACTCTTCTCTCAGCTCACCTTGTTCCACTCTTCTCTCAGCTCACCTTGTTCCACTCTTCTCTTAGCTCACCTTGTTCCACTCTTCTCTCAGCTCACCTTGTTCCACTCTTCTCTCAGCTCACCTTGTTCCACTCTTCTCTCAGCTCACCTTGTTCCACTCTTCTCTCAGCTCATCTTGTTCCACTCTTCTCTCAGCTCACCTTGTTCCACTCTTCTCTCAGCTCACCTTGTTCCACTCTTCTCTCAGCTCACCTTGTTCCACTCTTCTCTCAGCTCACCTTGTTACACTCTTCTCTCAGCTCACCTTGTTCCACTCTTCTCTCAGCTTACCTTGTTCCTCTCTCCACGTTTAACAATGCCGTCCAACAAACAAGTTCACGTTTAACAATGCCGTCCAACCAAGTTCACGTTGAACAATACCATCCAACAAACAAGTTCACGTTGAACAATACCATCCAACAAACAAGTTCACTCTGAACAATGCCGTCCAACAAACAAGTTCACGTAGAACAATGCCGTCCAACAAACAAGTTCACGGTGAACAATACCATCCAACAAACAAGTTCACGGTGAACAATGCCGTCCGATATTCAAGTTTATCTTTCACATTGTAAATCGCCTTCAATAATTTTAAAGCAATCCATTGCTGTTTTTTGGACTTACTATTAGTTAAATCGTACCACAGCTAAAGTTTTTCTTGTAAAGTGGTCCGTCAGAAGGGAATGTTAAAGGGGCTCTGACTAAAGATAGTGGTGACATTGATCTCTTCACCGGAAACATGAGAGATACTGTGTACAGGCCGGATTAACATTTAAATAGCCGATGTATCATTAATGTGATCGAAAGATGCCTCTGGTGTTTATTTGTGTCGGAATGAGTCTTTTGATGTAGGTCAGATAATTTAAAGTCTGCAGGCTACTTCAATAGTTTCAAGAAACAGTTTTTTAAAAATTTATAAAGTCAAGGGTCTCCAAACTACGGCCCGCGGGCAGGATCCGGACGCAATGCGATTTCATCTGATCCGCCAACGGTACTTGAATGCTAAATGTGCTTTATAGAATACATGGAAATAATTACGTTTTGATGCAATGTATTTACTCAATTTAGACTAATAGATTATCTCACGGGCTGGGAAATTACGGCTGCCTTGAGTCTGATATCTACTATTTTCAATTATTTGATTTAGATTTTTTTAGTGCGCATTAGGTTGGATATAGTCTAGATATCATGTTTTTTTCTTTATAATTAAAAATAAATAAATTAAGTTTGCCTTTTTTCAAACTTTTTAGATAATAATTATTTTAGTTATCTTTTTGTCTGGGTGTTGAAGTTGTTTGTTATATTTCTTGTCACTGAACCACGATTAGCGCGAAATGCTAAAATTAAGTTTAGATTTTCGCCTAGAATTGCTATCTAAACCATCCGGCATGCCATGCAAAAATTTTGGTGACCTGTGGTCTAAGGCTACTTATCCCGTGTTTATATGAAGGCTCTGGGGCGTTTGTTGTTGTTTTTTTTGTCGGGGGAGGGTCTAGAACTGCTAATCCAGGGTTGATGCCTAAATGTTATGTTGTGACCTGTTGAAGGAGCTAATCACAGGGGTGTCACTGGCTCCTTAAATATATTCTAATGAGGAATTGATTTATTTATTGGCTTTTTTCATCTCTATTTTTTTTTAATTTACTCTTGGGTCTTGTATTGAAAGAAGTGAATGAATTCTAAAGCCGACACTCCCATTCGTGGTCAATATTTGATGGAGATTTCTTTTACTGCACGTGAGCTGAGGGATTATGATTGTGAACATGAAAACTTTCTGAGCCGACCGCCATAGAGTTGACTGATAGATGATCACTGTGATATAGAGTTAAGGACACTTGTATCTGTTGTAGATAATTTCTCAAATATTTCACATCCAATCTGGTCTATGATTTCACTTTAAACTTTGGTTTCTTTTTTTTTAAATCGACAATTTCCATTTTCATCATAGCAGAGCTTATTGCATTGATGATTTAACGCATTCCAAAAAACAAAAAACAAACTAGAACTCCTTGCTTTATTAACTTAAAATAACCTTGTTAGTACCACTAGACATCATGGTGCAGTTTCACTGTGGAGCATCACTTCGTTGTATGAAATATTCTACTTGGTCACATAAGATCTGATGAAGCTAAATGTTGATGGACCAATGGACTTCTCATCTCCCAGACGGCGGAAGATATACCCACGGCACTAATTGGTGTAACCATTAGTATGGAGTGATAAGTGCATTGGTATATGCTGTTATCATCACCTTCAAAGCCGCTGATATCAATGAAAGCTCAACTTGTTAACTTGTTACCTTGTCATCAGCAAGTGTACTGCGTGGCTGTTGACACTAATTCAACAACTTGCACGAGCTGTTGCGTGTTACTCACCTGTAAAATAACTGTTGCACTGCGCACCTGGTTATTGATCGCCCGTTATCACGCTATAGTTATGTTACTAATTTCCCTAGATGAAGGCTGTAACTTACACGGAAATGTCCCCCAGCACGACAACACAGTAAACAGAACTGCCCGTGTTCTGTCGTGCCAGGCCGCTCAGTGGAATACACCGGAACAATCACTGCCATCATGTTGTCATATGTCTAGATTTAAACAAGTTAACTCGGTTGTGCCAGCTTTCATTAAAAAAAATGAGTTTTTTGATTGTGCAAAGTCGTTTCAAGCCAACTTGGCTTAAGGACATTGTTCGTTGATCTCGTTGAATTATAAACCAGGCTTAGTGGCAGATATCAAGATAGATATTTAATACTCAAGCTGCTTGTTTCGGCCTACAGATGGATCTGGCTCAATTTGGACCGCTGAATGGTGTTCCTACCCTACAAAGAGCCACTCTGCAAAGAGCCATCCAACAAAGAGCCACCCAGCGGGCTTGCTGGGAATTTCTGAGCGTGTGGATAACAAGATAGCAAAGGTGCCATTCTCAACATTTGATTTCTGACTATAATTTAAACAATTTTTTCAAAGACAGTTGTTGAAATAAGTAACGAAATACTTGTACATTTGATTATTTTTCCTGGACAGTGTGGTCTGGATCATGACAATATTGGGTGAAAAAAGTCAATCAATGGTGTTTTGCCTGATGACGAATGCATTTGATTGAAAACACTTGATAATTTCTGGAAATTATGTTCCACAAATATAAAAGGATGATTTTATGTACATTTAGCAATAAGTTTTATCCTCGTGAGGTGTATGGGGGTGAAGGCCATCAGATTTGCGGAAGATTATGCGGTGACGAGTATCATACCCGTTGTGTGTAAGAAACTTTTATGTGCATCATGTTGATCGAAGGCTTGCTGCCAATGGGAACTACATCAATGAACGTATGTCTTGCGTCAGTCGCCACATTTCGACAGTTTAATGAACTAATGTGTCCAGATCGTGCAGTATGGATTGCTTGATTTCTAGTGACGCTCTAGAGAAGAAAGAGATGCTGAGAGAATCACCTTACCCCAAAGTGGAGTCTTCTTGTGAAGGTTTGGAGCTTAAACCCACTGTATATAGTACTAATGACGAGGAATCTACTCGGGCTACGGATTCTTCAAGTGACACTACCCGTAAAAATTGGACCAATCACAACTGGATACGAAGCTTCAGTGAGAGAGTTCGCCGCTTCAGTGGAAGTGAAAATGACAATGGAAGCGAAGTGATTCGTCGGAAGAAACTACAAGGTAAATAGTTTTATTAAAAGAAATTAACATTAAAATAAATTCTTATGTCATTGTCGTATTATGATTTCATTTAAAAGTGTCATTTACCTTGTTTGTTATCCACCTCCCGTTACCAGTTTGAATTGGTCCTCTCTTCATCGGACGGTTCGGTAAACTATCAGTGGACAGATACGGCCCACGGACAGATTTAATGCTGAATAGTCATTAATGAGGGTTTTTTTCAGAAATAATTACAATTCCGTCAAAAAATTAAATTCCTCAGGGTAATGGTTTGCAATTATAACATTGGATACTATTGAAAAACGATTTGTCACCGAAACAGGAAATCCTATTGACGAATGAGAGGCTATTGAACCATGTAATTTTAAAAAGATAGAAAAGTATATTCCGTCGTATAAGACGATTTTTAAACCCCTAGAAATGCTCTCAAAAGTACGGGGTCGTCTAATTCTCCGGATATCGTTTTATCGTATGTGTACGGTCATACAGTAAAGCACCAGTGCCATAATACAGTTCATTATAAAAATGGCTTAGTTATGACGCCATGTCTCCACCAGCAGAAAAAAGAGAAAAATGAAGCCAGTTTCAAACTTTAAAGTGTGTTAGAAGAGGGCTTGTCTTATTCGGCGAAAACAGCATAAAACCTATATTTTAACAGAAGTAGGGTGGGGGTCATTATATACGCCAAGTTGTCTTATAGGCCGGAATACACGGTATTTATTTTTGGGGGAGGGTACGTGGGGACAGTGTTTATCTTATCTGGTGTAGA
Organism: Radix auricularia; assembly: GCA_002072015.1. Classification (NCBI taxonomy): domain Eukaryota; kingdom Metazoa; phylum Mollusca; class Gastropoda; family Lymnaeidae; genus Radix; species Radix auricularia. Next base: position 1,847,238 of record MUZC01000269.1, on the reverse strand, counting down.
CGCTCCTTGTATACTTAAGGTTTAGGGTCCGTATTGTAATCCGAAATGTAACCGTAACGTTAGTATATAACATTAACACCCAATTATTTATTGAGAAGTATAATGTAATAAATAAGCGAATCATCCCTGAACATGCGCAAGATTAACTGTGGAGCAGTGCTATGCGAAGTGAGGGTTGGCTGACCGGTGCTGGTCCGTTGACTATCTGCCGCCGGTCCGTAGACCATCTGCCGCCGGTCCGTAGACCATCTGCCGCCGGTCCGTAGAAGTTATCAAGAATAGACAGAAAATATATTATTACAATACTCCATTTGCAACCATAAATGGATGTCCATTTTTCGGAAATAAGCACATGCAGTAATGAAAAAATCAATCAATTACACTACACTACCACATCAGTACAGGTAAAATAGTGCACAATAGAACAATGGAAAGATTCCATCCAGGCCGCCCTACTAAACATTTTGAGAAGCACTGATGTAGGGTACTGTAAAATGAATATTGACTCTAAATATTGTGATGATACGAATGTAATTACTGTCAGATATAATTAAAATCATTAGTAAATTAATAAGTGTTGGTGATTTTAATATATAAAGACTTCTTTAAACGTGGACCAGGAACTTTCTATTTCTTATAAATTGCGGGCTACACTGGATTTAGTTCCCGTTTCTCCATACCAGCGGTTTCCAACCTGTGGGGAGGGGGTCACGGCGGGATTTCTGCGGGTCGCCAACTGTCGACTAAAATATTCACTATAATGCAAATTTGCTATATTTTTGTAAAAACACAATTTAAATTTCATGGTGATCGCGGGTCACATGGCTTTTATAAAATGAGTTCGCCACCCCAAACAACTTTGGAAACCACTTTTCTATACCACGACTGTTTTAAAAAAAGAGAAAGTAGCAGGGAGTTCATACATGTACATTAAATATATAACCTTAAAAGCAAAGACTCATGGATTAAGTTTATTGATATCAAACGCTAAGAGAACTTTTATACAATCTAAATTCTAAACGCCCCTTTTCCAGAGCAAACAAAGCTTTAACTTTAGAATGCCACTTTATTTTTTACTGACTCTAAAATACTTGGAGAGTCTGATTAAGTTATAAATTTAGGAACTGTTGGCAAACGTGATTTTTTTTTTTTTTTACAATAATTTAATCACTGCAACAATTTTTATTTGTTGTTTTGTATTTATAAACATAAGTAAAATATTTAAAAAGTGAATTTGCCATGTCGCTCACGTGGGAGAGGGGAGATAAAGCAGACGTAATGTCATCCTTGGGCTTCATGTTGAGTTACTTCCCTTTAATGTTTCCCATTTTTTTCCCCTCTATGACATCATAGGGCGGGGCGAATCTGAATAGATAATAACTTACTAAATAACGTATAAATAAGAGGAGTAATTTCAGCATGCATATCCCCACCTACTTGCTAATATCTCATCAATTACCTAACAGCTGGAAATTCGGTTGATAGTTATTTTTGAGAAATTGAAACTGCTGTCAAGATTTACAAGCAGACTAATTTAGTTAATTGGAATCATGAATAAAACAACATGCAGACATTTTGTGCATTAGCAATGATTAAATTAATTGGAGTAAAACATTTAGGTACACAATGCTCAAGGGTTAATAAAATTGTTTGTGAAGGGTGGATGAACATTTAGGTACTATGTAGTGTTTGCACCAGTGTTGCCAGTCGCATTGTCAACTAAGTACTAATCACGTTAGTATTCAAATGACTAATCTCAACAAAGTAGTAACCGTGTTATGACTACAATCCCTTCAAATCCTGTGACAACGTTTTGGTTTCTAGTGTTTGCTATCTATATTCTATCTATCCATTCAACAAGGCACAATATTGGAACAAGTCGTGGCTATTAACAATAACATAACCTTAAAATGTAGTGCACTGCGCTAATTATTATACTGAGCTCGATAATGTAATAGTCAAATGTCGCAGCTGATCCCCACATACTACCATCTTCATAAATAAGAAGCTACCCGAACTTCCTTATCTATCTTATCTTATCTCATCTTATCTGTTACAGATGCTCCGTTAACACAGAAGACCTTTTGTTTTTATTGTTACCGAGGGAGTTTGTCCAAATAATCTGGGACTGAGACTGCGTGTTTCGTGTTTCCTTAACGTCGGAATTCAATGTTATTTCAATTAATCAATTACGATAAGTCTTAAAATAAAAAAAAATAAAAACAATATTAATAAAAAAAATCACGACATTATTTTGAGCGACATAGAATATACGATAAAAGTAAGTTTTGTTTTGTTTTGTTTTTTTTGTTATCACTAATGTCTTAATCCGCAATAAAAACGTGACATTTTATTCCTGTTAATTGTTGGTTCATCACCCCACCCCTCACCTGCTTCTTGCCAAGCTCTTGCCGTAAGCCGCGGCGTGATGACAAAGGTCAAAGTTGAATGGATTTAGCCTTGTTGACTTAAGACCAAGTGCCTTGTCCTGTTATCTTCTCGACTGGTCAGGGGCCACTGACCACATTCCATTCCCTGCCCCCTCTCCCCCGTGCTTGAAGTGTGTTAATGGCTGATGGTGTGCTGTGTTGTTCTCTTGCTGTGGATTTAGCCAGATCCACCAATGCCAATGTGGCTTCAAGCCATCAGCCATTGTTTATTACTCTTCTCGAATGTCTCATCTCGCTGCTTTGGACTGTTCATTTCATTCGGATCTAACAAAATGCCAGACGTAAGACTTACACAACGTATACTATTAATAGGCCTAACTCATATACAACTTTTGAATATGTCTAATTCTAATATCTCCAGTGAGCTTCTTTTATTGTAATATTAATACTAGCAAGTGGACCCGACCGTTCAATGATGTCAAAAGAGAAATACAATTTAAAAAAAAAGAATATTTTTGAATACATAATAAATAAGGGCCATTTGTTGAACTCATGTCACCTCCCTGTTTCTTCCCCTCTAAATTTCCAGACAAATACATAACAAATTATTTGTGACCCTGAAATTTAAGATTCCTTTTCATCTTCCCAACACAATCCAATACGATGATGTTGCGTAACGGGATCCCATCTTGGCGGGTTCCAGTTTCCGGATATGATCCGTGTCCTGGTGTAGGGCCTATTGTTGTAGTATTTAATTTGATGAGATCCTATTTCAGATATCTTGTATTTCAGCAATGAAATATTGCTATGCTATGCCTATGCAGTGCATTTTATTTTTTGCTTATATTCAGTCTAATTATATCCTACATGAAAACATAAATGTGCGTCGAATTGTATTTAATAGGCAGTAGAATAGAATGTACAACATTTTGAAAATATGTTCTGCTTAGCTTTCATGTAGTATTGCATTACCAATTGCCAATTGATTTAATGCATCCTTAATACTATTAATAGATGGTTTTACAAAAAATTTAATGATTTTTCTTTTTTTTTAAATTAAATGTTTTCTTAAAGTATTGTCAAATTAACATTTACTTACTCTTCTAACAACAAACATTAAAATAAAATATAAAACAAATGTGATAAAGTTATAACAACTCGACATGGACAAATGAATTTAAACACGTTTTAAGAGACCCAAATTCCCCTCTCTCTGATAGTTCTCAATAATAAATTTAATGTTAGCGCTGTACAACGAAACAATGTACAACATGAGAGCCAAATGGATCGGCAATTTTGTTTCTTAGATTATTGTTTTTAAGAATAATTTTTGAATCGTTGAGAAAACTTAAATAATTTTCTATTTTAGCTTCAAAGGTTTAAAAAAAATGTGATTGAAATTTTAATTTGAAAGCGATTCTACCTGAGATCTTATCTCTTCAACACAACACTTTACATAATGAAGTTATCACTTTTAGTCATACCACCCATTGCTCAATGAAGTTAGACCTATCAGTCATACCACCCTTTGCTCAATGAAGTTAGACCTATCAGTCATACCACCCTTTGCTCAATGAAGTTAGACCTATCAGTCATACCACCCTTTACTTAATGAAGTTAGACCTATCAGTCACACCACCCTTTACTTAATGACGTTAGACCTATCAGTCATACCACCCTTTACTCAATGAATCAATGAAGTTAGACCTATCAGTCAGGACATTCCATCTTGGCGTACATGTCAACTTAAAGATAATGCTCAGCAAGCTGACATAAGGGAAATACAAGTAGTAGTAGTAATATTTTTTAAAGTGGTTTTTACTCGTACCGACTGCATATTGTTAAACATTTTATAATTAGTACGGTGAGCTTATAAACACCCTTGAGTGAACAGTTGTTGGAGCCTGAATTACTCGCTCACTATTTGTGTTATAACTTGTATAACTATTGCCCCTACCAACTCAATGTATTGTTCAAATGATTGTGACCGAGAGAGTAAAATTTATTATCACAGTCGATTTTTTGTTTTCATTTTCATGGCACGGCGCGAATAAAAAAAAAAGCAAATGAATTGGTGATTTTCATTGATTTTTAACATGCTGGAACTCAATATTTAAAAAAAAATAATTAATAAACAGCAATTTTCAAATATTGTTCGCGTTATTGGTGAATCTATCACTATAAATTCTTCGAAATTTATGTAGGCGTACTGGAGGCGATGTGACATTAACATTTATCGGTCAAAAAAGTACAACTTTAATCAATATGCGGTGAGGCTATTTGAATTCTGCGCTTGGCCTTTTTTGTGAAAGTCCCCGTGAGCTTTGTTTTTAAGATGTTCAACATATCCAGATTAGCAAACATCATCTGTTCATCATTTGTACACGTTTTATGTTAATTGAGTATCAAACTAATTAAATAATCGGCTTGGGGACTGGTAACAGTTCAAGCACAGCACGCACCCCCAAAGTATAAGACCAGAACTCCCACGTTCTAATCAGTTTAATCTATACTACTGCATTTAATGATTGAAGTTATTGGTCGCCTTATTCCCCCTGGTTTTCTGGGACATGGTATTTTAAGACCATCGGAAATCCCCGAGTATTTCTATCTGCCCAATGGGACTCAATGTGTGCCATTTGTTCTTCCCCCCTCTTTCTATCTGCCTAAATGAATATATTCCATGTGTTCACCACCTGTGTTTCTATCTGCCTAATTAATTTATTCCAAGTGTTCTCCACCTGTGTTTCTATCAGGTTATCTGCCTAATGATTATATTCCACGTGTTCACCACCTGTGTTTCTATCTGCCTAATTAATATATTCCACGTGTTCTTCACCTGTGTTTCCAACTAATTTAAACATTATTTCCCAAATGAACTAAAATTAAAATACTATTTTTTTTTCTATAAATGTGTACGTTTTGTGTGGACTGTTTGGGTTCAACATGCAGCTATCTCTGCAAGTTTGACGCTAGAATGGAACTGGCCTGTCGCCTGTGCGGTCACCCGGAGGAAACGGTGGCTCACGTACTAGGAGAGAGCCCCTGGCTGGGCGGGGATTTGGAGGAAGAAGTCCAAGATGAGGCTCACGTGCGAAAATAAGGAACGGGTCCTAAGAGCCCAAGTGCTCGACCCAAAAGAGAATGAACATTCGTTTCCCCTGTCCTAATTAGTTAATGTTCACATAAGAACTTGGTTGTTCTTCGTTTCAAAAACTGATGTAGAGAAACTGTAAAATACATGCCACCATGATTAACACATGCATTGGCATTAGCTACATAAAATTTTAAAAACTTCTTTACACTATGATCAGGAGCATTTTCATTATCTTCAATCTTATATGATCTATTAATTTTAAACTGTATCTTATAATAAATATCCTATGCTTATACCTATACAGCACCTAGCTATAGATTGATTGCGACTATAGTCTGTCTATCTGATCTATCTTGAATATCTCCAGTATATTTATAAGGAAACGATTGAAACTTAATGTTTCTGCTGGCGGTGATCTGTCTCTTGTATTGTTACCAAGTGGTTACTTGCTTTGACTACCATGTGGCCGCCTCGTGGGGCAACTGATGACGTAACGACAAGCCACAGCCTTCAGCCTGGCATTCTTTGTTGTGAACGGGAGGCAGGCAGCGTGGGAAATGGAACACGCGAAATGTTGAGTCGTGTGAGCGCCCGGGAGCCAACCGAGCCCCGACATCATATACATCCTACCGTTGGATCGTGTCAGATGGGGATGGGAGGGGGGTCTAGCTGATCCTTGAGGCTTAGGGCAGTGTCTTTGATCCCTTGAACAGCTCAAGTCTTTGGCACATTCGATTCAGCGCTGTTGTTTCACAGGTGGACTGTCTCTGTTTGATAACACTAGCAGGGGTTAGATTCTACAACACGGAGTCTCGGAAGGCGTAGACTCTTATTACAGTTAATTACACGGAATCTTTAACGTTAACGGGCACGGTGGTCGAGTGTATGTGCGCTCGAATGGCGTACCGATTGTCGCGGGTTCTGATCTCCGTGAAGGTAGTGACACCCAGTGACACCCATTGATTTGTTCCAGGGGCCAATGGTGACACTGAGTCCACCAAGCTCCAAATGGATAACTTAAAACAGACCCCCCAAAAAGCTTCTAGTTTTTTTTTTTAAGCCTCATAAATATCCGTCCCAGTGGCGTAGCTAGGGGGGGCGGTGGGGGCGGTCCGCCCCGGGCGGCACTCATCTAAAGGGCGGCGTTTGTGGGCGTTTGAAAAATAAAGCCCTTTTCGACAGCCACCAATTTTCTTTTGAAGGGAAAAAACCAAGGTGAAACAAAGATATTCTTAATTTCGAGTCTAAATTAACGGATTCACGCAACATTTGTTTAATTACATAGAGGTTGTTATAACTAACGCAAACCCGTTAAAAATTAAAAGTCGCTCAAAAAAGGTATCGATTTGTTAGGAAAATTAAGTGGCATGCGTCACAAATGGCACTTTTAAAAGAAAACAACACACCACAGCTGGGCCGAATAATGTGTACTATTAATATCGCCACGATTTTTTTTGCGTGGAATTTCGACATGCGCAGAATGATGCGTTAACAAATACCAACATGACATGGTGGTTCAAATATTGTGTAAATTGTATTACTGTTATTTTCTTGAAGGTAACTTACTAAAAATTAAATGTATTTTGTTTTTATTGAATTAAAGTAGCACACATAATATGTGTTTTTCATTAAAATTTAGTTATTCTTTAAAAATTCTATGCCTATCAAATTTAAGTAATGTGTAAATAATTTGAATTCGTCTATTTTATGGAAAATTATTAACATTTAGCGAAAGAACATGAAAATATTCAAATTTCTCAAGTAATAAACATCGCAATGACATAACATATTTTCGAAAAAGACATACTTAAAAAATTTCAAGCGTCTTGGAAAAATTGACATCTGAAGAAGTAACTAGTAAAACCAGATCAGATGCTGGAACTTTACGCATATCATTGCAATATTTTCTTTTCAATAGAATCTCAATTTATGGAAAACCGTTTTAAAAAATAATAATTCAAACTAATTTCATGGAAGAAAGCTATTCGCTAATACAGAACGCTGTAATAGATTATAGAGAGTAGGAGACATCAATTGAACCCCAGTTTGAAAGAGAAAAAGTAAGAGTGGAGAAAATTCAGGAGACGGGGTTCTATCTTTAGAGCAAGTGGTACAACTAGAAATGTTT
>MUZC01000269.1:1815296-1834973 GCA_002072015.1 Radix auricularia | reverse complement strand
TACTCTTGTATGACTTCCACCTAGGCCGTCTATCTCCCTACTCTTACTCTTGTATGACTATCTCCTTACTCTTACTCTTGTATGACTTCCACCAAGGCCGTCTATCTCCTTACTCTTGTATGACTTCCACCTAGACCGTCTATCTCCTTACTCTTGTATGACTTCTACCAAGACCGTCTATCTCCTTACTCTTACTCTTGTATGACTATCTCCCTACTCTTACTCTTGTATGACTTCCACCAAGACCGTCTATCTCCCTACTCTTACTCTTGTATGACTATCTCCCTACTCTTACTCTTGTACGACTTCCACTAAGCCGTCTATCTCCCTACTCTTGTACGACTTCCCCCAAGGCCGTCTATCTCCCTACTCTAAATGGTGATGGCCCAATCCAACTCAGTCGCACTATTCTCTTTGTACAGCTATTCAACTTATTAGTATTATTACAAACCGTTAACTACTTCATAAAATAGCGAGTTTAAAATTAAATTTTAATTTTACGGTATTTATTGTAACTTATGTAAAACTTTCTATTATGTGTGTATTTCAAGGTTACTTGACAATCTCTTGAAGTGGGGGCCCCTCTCGACTCCCACAAACTGGTTTTTAGAATCGAAACTTTAATTGATGTGTGTGTGTGTTGGGAGGGGGTGTGATGTTAGCCGTGGAAGTCGTGCCCCCCTTAATCACTATCAACGACCACGCCTTTGGCGGCCTTAGCAAACCAATGACTAGTCAGTAAACAACAAGACAACAGTCTCCGAGTCCCACACTCCAGCGAAACTGTCAGGGGTCAGAGCTTACACAACCCGGGGGGGGGGGGGGTATGTGATGGGTTGGTCTCGCACAGTTAAATGGGGTGGACGGGCGGTAAGATGTGGAGTCCTTTAAAAAAAAAAAAAAAAAAAACAACAACGGCGTGATCTTGCTTTTCAGGATGAACCCTAGTGGTCAGATATATGAGCTTTCTGTGACTTGTACACACTACACAAATGTGGTAGTGCCGTCTGTACTGTAATCTACAGTCTATATAATGATGTCATGTTGATGTGATGACTACTCTGAAGGAGACCTTACTGATGATGGGTTTGCCTCTAACATACTTCACGTACAGCTTGCCTTGTTCTCCATGACCTCATTAACCTCATCATCCGATCGGTTTAAAAATATAAAGTTTAAGTCAAGCTACCAACTAATGTGTTATAATTCCAGCAAGGTTCGATCTTTTTTTTTTGCAGAAATTCTTCCTCGGTTAACCAACAAATAACAAGAAGTGAGTAAAAATTGAATAGGTGTATACACAAAGTGGCCCGCCTCACTCGGCTCCCTAGTAGTGCTAGTAACTTCACATCTTTAGGTCTTATTGTCCCATTTCCCAGTTTTAAGACTTGAAGTCAAGTCATCTGTGTGGTTCTTGTATGATAGACCGCACTGCTACCTTAACTTTCGTACCAACTTGGCTACCTATTCTGATGTGTAAATTGGTTGACTGAGTGGGGGCGGCAAAGTGCGATGGGGCTGGTCAGGGTGCTATTATGGGCGTGGGAGGCACACAAGATATGGTCAGGTGTTCTAAGTACTGAGCAATGTGCCTGCTGATGCTTTTACGTGATCCGAGACGGTAAATTTACGGCCCTTAAAAGATCTTTCCGTTGTTAGAAATCCGCCCATGGCAATATATGAATGATGTGCTCGAGTGTTTGGACCCAGGTGTTCCGCCTACACAGCAAATAAACATTAAATGTCAATAGGTTGGGGGTAGGTTTTGGGGTGGAGGCTAGTATTAACGTCATCTATTTTTAGCACACTGAAGAATCAATCGCTGATCCAGGACAACTCACACACGGCCTAAAAGTAGTCTACGTCACCATGTCAATTTGTAGGTTAGTTTAGAGTTTAGGCGTGGATAACCATTTCATTTAGAAATAAAATACCCTTAAAGTATAAGTCCTATGTTACTGGTTTACTCATTGTGTCCTTAATCTTAGACTTAGATACTGCATACAAACTGTGTCGCAAACCAACGCTTTTCTATTCATAAATTTCATATAAAAAGGTTATCATTAGATTTCTTTTCAGACAGTTTGGTCCTATGATGGAATATGTTTTATGGTTCAAAAATAAAACAATGCCACATTCTTCCACAATCTCCAGGCTTGTCCATGGGACATATTTTTCTGTCCCATCCCATTCAATCCCATGGCAATTTATGCCTGTCCCATCCCATCCCATGGGACGTTTCCCATGGGAATCCCATGGGAAAAACATTCCCATTGACAAGCCTGACAATCTTTCTTAATAACGTGTAGTTCTATTAATATTAACACTACTATTACTCTGAAAAATACCGCCTCCCCACTAAATTTATTATACAATATTGCTATTATCTACCATACTATAGACCAGGGGTCTCCAAACTACGGCCCTCATGCCAAATGCGGCCCACGAGACCCTCTCATCCGGCCCCTGGAGACCTTTTAATCTTTTTTTAAAAAAGAGACTATTTTTACCAGTAGTTTACCACAAAACTTAATAGTTGGGGGCTAGAAGTCGTCCCCCAAACTGCTGTTTGACAGTTAATGCGGCCCTTCGATAAAAAAAAGTTTGTAGACCCCAGCTATAGGCTTGCTTTCTCTTGGTTTTATACCTTATATTTGTGTCTCTTCTCTGTACGGCATGTACTATATTACATCAGTGAATACACTACCCAACCCCCTCCTGTAATAGTCGCCTACAGCTTAAGTGTAATACTCACAACACCCCCCCTCCAACTGTGTATTCGGTAACATTTTTCTTTGCTGCACATTTGGACGTAACAAATCCGCCCCGACACACTGGAGGGTATTCAAGCTGTCATCTCACCGACACGGAACCATCTGAATACAAATCTAGGTTAATGTTCCCCTAGTAGGGCTAAGTCGATTGATCGTCTGTTTGAAAACCTTCCACAAGACTTCACTAGATTTATTTTATCCTTGTAACACGAGTTCAAACATCCTTTCTCCAAACTCACTTCTCTCACCTTCAACTCACTTCTCCAACTGACCACCTCAGCGGCGTGTCACAAGGTGGCAGCAGCCCACAATGGGGCACGAGTGTTACAAAGATGCTGATGTGTTGAGATCGAGATTCCCGTAAGGCCCGCCCGGTATTAACATTCATGAAATATTTTCTCTAAGTCCCTGTCACTGACAGGGCCGTGTCGCTGGGTGCGTTCAACCAAATTATTAGCATATTTAAACGCAGCATGCATGCATCATTCATCTTTACTAGGTTGTCTTTGGACTCTGAAGAATTTCGATGCAACAAGTTGTGTTAGGTATGTTTCAACTTTTTCATGCAGAGGCGCAGCGAAGTGGACTGGGGATACATATTTACGGGCTCCGAAGTACAGGGGTGTCACATGAGGCTTACGATGTTGCATAAGCGGACAAATGAAGGGAGGGGGTTCCCACGGGCACAACTTATAGCTACGCCTTCTAAAACACGGATGGTTCAACAATTTCAGTGATGAATTTCTGTGCACGTCATATTTAATCATTTGATTTGTAATCTAATATACGTTCATCACTTTGTAGCATTATCTTGTTTCCAGGGAGTGAAAATTATCATTATGTTAAAATGTACTATGTTGTATTGTGCCATTGTAACATGTAAGAGCCATACCTGTCCTGTAAATGGTGAACTATAAGCAGCTATGCTGTATGTGTTACAGATAAAGATATATACCGTGTCCCTTAACCACAATCTTTTGATAATGATGACAACTAAAGAGCGCTACCCTAACGAGGCTTATACCAACCCGTTGGATGACTGTATTCGTTTTAGACCATGTTGTCTTAGTTCGCACAATATACCTACCTACAGGATCGGCCCTGAAATTCCCCAAAAACATTACATGAAATGTGATGGTATTAGAAAGCTCGGGATCATTGACAACATGACGTTAAAAACAATAGTTTTTGTGTGTGTATATCTAGTTTCAAATTTGATAAGACCATCACTTTCAAAAATAATATTTATGTAAATAATTCTCGGTGTAAAAACCACTTTATCTATTTTTATTGTATGTTACATGCGATCCAAGCAAACATCATAGTTTTAAAATGTTAAATGACTTACGAAAGCTCAAATTAATGCTATGTTTAAAGTAATATAGCTTAATTAGATATACTAGATGCGGCCCGCGTCGTAGCATACGCCGCAGACTTCTCGTAAATAGTGCAAAGAAATTAAGGGGGGGGGGGGAGTAAACAGACAAAAACTACATCGCGAAGAAATCAGAACAACGCGAATGAACAGCCGTGTTGCGAATTAATGTTCGAAAAGAAAGTGGGAAATGAACGGCACAAACACAAACATTTTAAAACAATTAAAAGTAATTTCTTAGCTGGGGCTTGAACCTACGACCTTCCGCGTTGTTAGGCGAATATAATAACCACTACACTACGAAATGCATGCTATTCTGATGTTCTGAAAGAACAAAGTAATTGACCTCAATTGAACTCATCGTTGGTCTCGATGACCTCCACCCTGTGCTTGACCTTTTCTTGCAAGCTGATTGGTCGATGGGGCAGGAAGACAGCTCGGTGTCCGGCCTGGTTGAACCATAAAGAGAATTATATATATAGATGAGTGTTGTTGAAACAGAGCAAATATACCATCACAATCAATGTATAATTATTATAAATAATTTTAAAAAATATGCTTTAATTCAAAGTTAAAAATTTTAATTTAAAAAACGTGAAAAAACAAGTTTTTGACTATAAATCCTTTATATACAAGACATAACTAAGAATATGTTCATTTTAATGCGCATTGCCCGTCAATCCTAAAATCCAAAATTTTAGTTACGTCTCATATAAGTAAAACAACTATTACAGTCTGCATGCTAAATTACATCTCAATTTGATCACGGGAAAAGGGTTATAAAAACATGTTTAACAAAGTGCGCAACGTGAGACAAATTAATACGCACCGTACAGCCCAACAGGAATGTATTTTTTAAAAAAAGGTCGTTCAATATAATACACACCACGACACTCAAGCAAAAAAAAAAATTAACATGTTACATAGAGATAAATAAAGATAATGTAAAAAATTCATCAATTTAATTACAAAACATTCGATCGATATGAAATTTTGTTACATCATTTTTATCATCGGCATTAGTCAGCCTGCAAATTTCAGCTCGCTAGCATACGGGAAAGCGGGTTAAAAATAGATCCAACGTTTTTTCGGCACTCAAGCAAGGCCTCAGACACCACGAGTTAATATAAAGGATTTTAAAAAACGCCAAAATTTATTCGCTGATCTCCTTTCAAGTGTATTTTTTTTCTACCATGGAAATTCTTTTTTACTTATATTATTAATGAGTTCATAAATGATGACATCAGACCACTAAAAGTTAATTGATCACGGGTCAAATCTCTTTAGTCTGCACTATCATAAGGACCAGCGTCAGCGGAATTCCTCAGCACGTGTTAGAAAAGGGGGAGGGGGGAATCGTGTCCTCCTACGGATGTAATTAATGTGGATTGATTGGGACCGAACGTTTTTCTGTGCAGCTTTTCTCTAGCGGCTGGTAATCGATAAATCATCAATAACCCGCAATCGATATAGACTTGGCCCAGATTGCTTTGAAATATGTTATTTTGGTTTAATGTTGGAATCGATTTAACGGGTTCAGTATCTGAAACGACGCCTGGATGTTGACAAGCATAAACTCACGGTAGTCAACAGCAAGCAATATATGAGATGGGAGAGTAAGTTTGAACGAAATGTGCTGTTAGGAAGTATGTGTGGGAATGTGGTATGTTTGCAGTTAGTATCTAGTTGTATGGTGATATAGAGCAGCGAGTATAGTTATGTAAGGCAATTACTCTGGTGAATGTGGTAAAATATGTTTGTTAGTTTATGTAGGACACGCTGTAAATATAGGTGACAGTTTGTATGTTAAGTACAGCAACGAGATAGCAAGATTGTTGTGGACGTTAGCTGCTATGTTATGTTAGGAATGTTATTTAAATAAATATTATTGTATGTTTTTCGTTGAATTTCCTTGCATTAATTTTCCAGGCAGGCAGAGGCCTTTTTTTTTCTTGTGTGGGTCTTTAACATGGGCAGACAACGAAAAGAAAAGTGAAGAAATTCGGTCTCTGGCGTAACTCGTCCTCGCCGAGAGTTGTAAGACTGTTGTACAGATTGTGTGATTGTGAACATATCCCAACGTGTCCTCGTGTCGCAAGTTACCGAAAGGGAGGGGTGGAAGGCGGCGGCTGTTTTGACAAGACATTAGCGCGCGCCAGGTTTTTTCCCCTTCTTCTTTCAGCCTACCCACTTTACGGTAAATCCACTGAAATTCACAGGCCTATTTTTAATCGACTATTTCTGGTCCACCGGTGGGCGGAATTAACCAAGTGTTCTGGAGTTTTAACTCTGTCGATTACCCCCCCCCCCCCAAACCCGATTTTTTTCGTTAAGTTCCGCCGTGACACGATGATATTTGGTCTCTTGAAATTGGAGAAGCCACTTAAGTGCCGACCTCAATCTTGTCTTCCACCACGCCTTTGACCCACTGAGACGTCACACAAGCATTACAGAGGCTTCATAACAACCCCCACCCCACCCCACGTCGTCACATTGTGTGTGTGTGGCTCTCTCTCTTTTAAAAAAAAAAAAAAAGCTTTTTTAACAGGGTGAAGATATTTATTCTTTTCAAAGTAGAGAGGCATCAATAAAACATTTGGCACGTAAGGGATTAGCCAGGATCATATCTAACGCTGTTTTCAAACACTTTTCCACGTTGATTGGCTGTGACGTCTGCTCGTAGCTTTCAACACGACTTTGTCCAATGTGACGTGGATATTCTTACTTCTTGTGTAAACTCCTGCTTTCCATTGTAGTGGATTAAACTGGTGTTCTTGTTTACATCGCGAGTTGTGTGGCGTCGTATCAGCCGGTCAATGTGTTTCTTGTAAACCGTTGTTACTGAAACTGTGATAGGAAATATGATCAGAGTGTAGTGTAAACACTTTGTCTAGCTCTTGTGTCTAAATAGGAATAAATTATGAGCTTATTTGGTCGATGGTCATGTATATATCGTATTTTATTGGTGTCGCTTGACAAACTTCGGGATTTGATATCGTAATGTTGCTGGTCAATTCAACGGTTGTCGGGCGTGCTCTTTAAGATGGTTGAACTTAATAAGTGTTGTCGTAATTAACATGACGCTAATGATGAGATACGTCAAGCTACTCAGCAGCACATTGAAGCAACGATCTTGTTACGCCATAGCTTAGTTTTAGCTCAACTAAAATATTCTGTTGTTTGTCCACGGTGTCGCCTGAGGTCCAATAAGTCTTGTGATAGTCTACGTGGTTTACTAGTACTAGATAGCTGCTGTTGGCCTGGTTATGAATTGTATATATTGAAATGAACATTCTGTCCAGGCTTAAAGTTCGCATGTTTTGCTTATGGTGAACACTAAATTTGGCTTAAATCGATCTTATTCATTGACCCAGTGAACTAGTTAGTGTTGAAAGGAAAGCTGAAACCTCAGGCTAAAGTATAATATAGGTCTTCAAAAGAATTATCTTTATTAGGGCACACTATATCTGACGCCATCGTCATCTAACTAGTCATAGTTATAGGTCAGTTCTATAATAACGGATGTCGGCGATGAGGTCAACATATAAACGAAAGCCGTTGCTGTAGCCAATACGGCCATAAAATCTTTGGACGTCATATAATGGTTTACAGTGTGTTATTGTTAGTGGATATTGCAGGTCTGTGGGAATGATCGTATTCAGCTAGGATTACTATTAAATTTTTCTGATTCAAAGTGCATGGAGACCAATAAATAACGCATTGTCTTGATGTTGGAATATTGTTATTGAAGAATGCGGTGGTTGGGTCACTATGAGACAATTTTCAGGTTGGAATGGACTTACCCGAAATTTCTTTAACATTACCTATTTTATTTTTATTTTTCATTTCTTGATATATATATATAATCTATATGTATATAAATACACATGTCACATGTCTTTAGTTATAACGTATATAATAGGGCTGCGGAAATTATTGATTAATTTCTCGATTAATCGGTAAAAATTTTTATAGATTAAAATGATTTTAATCGATAAAATAGTGATTAAAATTATGAATAATCTTTTCAATAATATCACAACTTATAAATAAATATTTTTAATCAATTATTAATAATTAAAAATAGTTGTGTTTTTTCGTACAAACTTCTCCATTAAAAAAAAAATAATTTTAAAGTGTAAACTTTAAAATAAACTGTTTTATAAGGAAATGATATCAACAATTAAACATTGTTTAATTTAATTAACAATAACAAAATTCAAATTCATAGACTTTCAATAGAATTACTTATATCTAAATACAAAAAAATGTGAATTGCCTGTTTTTGTTGCTTCCCTTGAAATTTTCAGTTTAATGACGTCATACATCTCATATTTTGCTTTAATGAAAATTATCGATTAATTATTCGGTAATTTTTCAAAAGTTAACGATTAATTTAAAATAATCGATAACAGCCCTAGTATATAATATATTCTAAAGTGTTTGTCCTCATATATATTTCATTACTTGTCAGCCGTCACGAATGTTGGCCTCACGCAGCCGGTTAATAGAGCATTTCTAATGACTTCATTCTGACTTCAGCTGATAACTATTTTTTTTGTATATTAGAGAAATCATCTTAGTGGTGTAGTTAGTTGGTTGGGGGCTAGAGGGGAATTCCAGCTTTCTGGATGTGGCAAACATTAATGTAAACCGTGCATAGACTTAGTGGACCGTGACCAGCCTGTGGTTGTAGACATGACAGACGCCCTATGAGGCCGATGAAATATCCTCTCCCCTCCCCCCTTTTTCCCTCTTAAATTACGACGAGTGTTTGTCTGATTTTTTATGAGACGTGTACAAGTTAATACAATATATATAAGGACTAGATTGTGCCAGGCGCCGTGGCGCCTGCGGCGCCTCCTTTTTTTGGGCGCCTACGGCGCCAACCTTTTTTTTAAAGACCAACTAACTTGTCCTTTTTTGATAAATACGAATTATTAAACTTTATGAAATGTACGCAAAGTATTTATTTAATAATAATAATAGGGGTTGTATTTTGCGTACCGATGCACACCAAACAATGACGTCATCATATTAAATATTTTTACAGCGCTCATCAACACACGATTTTTCAACTAAACTAACTGCTGTAGACTGTCGTACATCGCTCCTCAGCGTTTCAACTAAACTAACTGCTGTAGACTGTCGTACATCGCTCCTCAGCGTTACGTTACAAACATACAGAACCACACCACTGGGTGTTTATATATATTAATTACAAAGGAATTCTTGTGTTTTTTTCTTATAAAGTGAACATTGTTTGAAACTACAATAGTAATTGTGTCAAGTTTTCAAACCAACCAGTTATTTTATTTTCCACTTGTTGTACATATTCTTTTGGCCTTAGTCTGGTCTCTACCTGGCAACCTGGATACAACTTTTGCTTTTCTACATGCGGTTCTATTTAACTTAAAAAATTAATTAAAAAAAAACAAAAAAAAAACAAGCCAATACTTCACATATTTATCCGTTATTATAAGGGAAAAAGCAACAAAAGCATTAAGTAGCAAGAAACATGCTGTGAACTAACACTTACATTGTTTGTAATTCATAAGTAGACGAAAAAAAAAGTATGAAACAACTTTATAAAACAAAATAAGTCATTTTTTAAATGAAGTATTTCCTGTTGAATTTCTGAATTCCGAGATGTAGAAAGAAAACTCTATTATTCCGACGATAAGCAAAGAGAAGAAGATGTCAGCCCTACACTCCTTGACCACTCTGTTTTAAGTTGTCATTGAAACATCCCATGGCCCATGTGTCCTCTGTATCATGTTGTCATTGAAACATTCCATATGTCCTCTGTTTCAAAGTGTCATTGAAACATCCCATGTGTCCTCTGTTTCAAAGTGTCATTGAAACATCCCATGTGTCTTCTGTTTCAAAGTGTCATGGAAACATCCTATGTGTCCTCTGTTTCAAAGTATCATGGAAACATCCTGTGTCCTCTGTTTCAAAGTGTCATGGAAACATCCCATGTGTCATCTGTATCAAAGTGTCATGGAAACATCCCATGTGTCATCTGTATCAAAGTGTCATGGAAACATCCCATGTGTCATCTGTTTCAAAGTGTCATGGAAACATCCCATGTGTCCTGTTACATTTGACTACCGTTATACTAACGGTGAAACGTAATTATTGTGTTTATAGATGGTCCTCATATCTATTTACCAATGTCAATAAGTAAGTCATGCTATGATGAGATTCATGCCACCAATTGCGTTTATTAGCTAATGCTATAGCTTTTCCTTTAAACAAATACCTCATGCATTGTATCGACCCATATCTAAATAAACCAATTAAAAGAACTGTTGAGAGGACAGATGCTGTCAACTCTTGTCCCTGATCTCTTGTCTTTGAACGTGCCGACATAATGGCTTGTTGTGACTGGACATTTTGGTGGAACTGCTTGACTGTCACGTTTACAAGGCTTGGAGAAATTGGCCTTCAGCAATAAATTGTACCATGGCATTGAAAGGTTGGCTTCTTGGGTTACAACATCCGGATGTGGTTGGGGAATCTCAAGGCTCGCGTGTCATCGGTGTCAAGTGGTGGTGTCCAGACTGACTATTCCTTACGTCGGTGCAAGTCTGTTTTGGTGGTTTTGACCCGTGTTCTTTGTCTTACTTCTGCTGTTGAGCGAGTGTGTTAGCAGTGTTAGGTAACACAGACTTTTGGTTAGGTAACACAGACTTGTGGTTAGGTAACTATTCTCCGCTTGTGTCAATGACTGAAGATGTTGTGTTTATCAATTATCAAAGCATCCTTTTATGTCCTCCTACCTCTCACACACTTTATTATGAAATAATAACGTCATCAATTATTGCTTTAGCTGAATCAATTGGGGATCTTATAACAACGTAAAACATTTCCGGAATATCTTCAATAAGTCTGTTAGAGTTGTCCTTACTCTCCACATTTTCAGTGTAACCAAAGTGCGTTCATTCTCTTCAACCTATTTATTTTATCTTAAACAAGTGGAAAAGCGGCGGGAAAAGGCGAAAAATTTCAGCTTGACATTACATTTTTAGCAGAAATGAAACATTGAACCGAGTCGTTGATTGGGCGATGAAGTTGGTTGTATATAATTGACAATTGTCTTATGGCAACATTTGTTGTTTTATAAAAATCTGTGGTCAAGTTTGAGTACAACCTGCCTAATTTACTATTTATGGTCATTGGAGTTAAAAAAAAAAATTCTAACATTAATTTGTGTTTAATTTTTTCACATTAACAAACTAAAAATAGACTTTGTTTTTTCTTAAGTTTGGGCATTGCTCACACTTGAGTTTGGGCATTACTCACACTTGAGTTTGGGCATTGCTTACACTTGAGTTTGGGCATTGCTCACACTTGAGTTTGGGCATTGCTCACACTTGAGTTTGGGCATTGCTCACACTTGAGTTTGGGCATTGCTCACACTTGAGTTTGTAATCGATAATTCTGTGTTGACGCTGAACTGTTCATAGTTGAGAGTTTGATCTTTCACTGGCTGTGTCGTTACTTGACAACTGAGATAAAATACAGTTACAGCGAAACACGTAATGGCAATGTAGCTTAAAAGGCTGGGAGGGGAGGGGGCACTCTTTACATGCTAATAAGGCGAACGAAAGAAGAGCGTCATCACATTGTTGAGTAAATACTTCAATATTTTGATGCTGTTTCCAACGACATCTGGAACACCTTACACCCCCTACGTCACGGCCAAAGGCAGTTCTTGTTTCTGTAAAATATGGTAACCCATTACACATCTACATCACGGGCAGTTGTTGTTTCTGTAAAATATGGTAACACATTACATTTCTGTACGCTACGGACAGTTCTTGTTTCTGTAAAATATGGTTAACACATTACACCTCTCTACGTCACGGCCAAACGCAGTTCTTGTTTCGGTAAAATATGGTAACTCATTACACCTCTCTACGTCATGGGCAGTTCTTGTTTCTGTAAAATGTGGTAACGCAGTACGCACGTTTGAATCCGTGCTCCAGTTCAGTGCTTCTCAAAATTTAATGCCAGAGGAACTTGCTACACTGTCTCGTGCCACATATGTTAATTATTTAAGTTATTTTATTTAAAATCCTAGAGCATGATTTAGGAAATTTGAATAGAATTTAAAAACGTGAATTTTGTCTAGTCCTGGTCACAGAATGTTGTCTAGTCCTAGTCACAGAATGTTGTCTAGTCCTAGTTACGGAATGTTGACTAATCCTAGTCACAGAATGTTGTCTAATCCTAGTCACAGAATGTTGTCTAATCCTAGTCACAGAATGTTGTCTAATCCTAGTCACAGAATGTTGTTTAGTCCAAGTCACGGAATGTTGTCTAGTCCAAGTCACGGAATGTTGTCTAGTCCTAGTCACAGAATGTTGTCTATATAGTCCAGGTCACGGAATGTTGTCTAGTCTTAGTCACAGAATGTTGTCTAATCCTATTCACGGAATGATGTCTAGTCCTAGTCACAGAATGTTGTCTATATAGTCCAGGTCACGGAATGTTGTCTAGTCTTAGTCACAGAATGTTGTCTAATCCTATTCACGGAATGATGTCTAGTCCTAGTCACGGAATGTTGTCTAGTCCTAGTCACTGTATGAAGTTTGTACAATAAAAGGAAACTTTGATTACACAGTCATTTCCTCCAAATGTTATTTATTAATATCAGCAACTATAATGGTTGATGTATCATGGCGAAATGACATCTTTTCATTAAAAATCTCCTCTAGATTAAAATTCTAGTGCTATTGGACACTTTAAAAAAACAGTTTGAAACAACTGATTATTTGAATTTATTTGACAAGTCGGAAGCCATAACTTAAACACAACACAAACATGTTTGCTTTCCCTCTGTGCAGTCATAACTTAAACACGACACAAGCCTGTTTGTTTCCCCTCTGTGCCGTCATGACTTAACATGACACAAGCCTGTTTGTTTCCCCTCTGTGCCGTCATGACTTAACATGGCACAAGCCTGTTTGTTTCCCTTCTGTGCCGTCATGACTTAACATGACACAAGCCTGTTTGTTTCCCCTCTGTGCCGTCATGACTTAACATCACACAAGCCTGTTTGTTTCCCCTCTGTGCAGTTATGTTAAAAAGGGACTGGGGAGAAGGTCACCAATTGTTCATTGTCTATGTTTACTTGATGAAACATTAATTTATATTTTATTCAATGCATCGCTGTATAAGTTTTTTCTTTATTTTTAAATTTAAAAAAAAATTTTTTTCATAAAGTTTGTAAAATTATTTTGTATCTCCCTCATTGCCTGACGAGTCATGGACCAATAAAAATACCAGCAGACCGGTGCATTTCCAAGCTTTAGATTGGGATCCACTGCATGTCACGCTTTTCCAAACAGGAAGTCAGTCATGAATGGAAACTAAATGTGGCCGAGGGAGAATTTGGAGCCTTGCGCGCTATCCAGTCCGCTGAATGCCATGTTGACACAGGGAATTCAAAACTTTCACTTTTCTGCATACTTCAGTCACACAGTGACGCAAACCTTGGGTCTCGTGGCTGTTTGAGGGTTATGCAAATCTATTCACGCGGTGTGCAGTCGGTGAACGACTTGTGGCCGTTGTGTTTCGAGCTTGACCTTTGGACGTCACTGTCACCGCTTCATAGAGTAGATTCAGGTGACATTTGATTGGACAGGTCAATACATGATACTTGGTTTACGGCAACTATTGGATTGGAAAGTTCAATACATGATACTTGGTTTATGGCAACTATTGGATTGGAAAGTTCAATACATGATACTTGGTTTATGGCAACTATTGGATTGAACAGTTCAATACATGATACTTGATTTATGGCAACTATTGGATTGAACAGTTCAATACATGATACTTGATTTATGGCAACTATTGGATTGAACAGTTCAATATATGATACTTGGTTTATGGCAACTATTGGATTGGAAAGTTCAATACATGATACTTGGTTTATGGCAACTATTGGATTGGAAAGTTCAATACATGATACTTGGTTTATGGCAACTATTGGATTGAACAGTTCAATACATGATACTTGGTTTGATGCCACTATTCTGCGACTGATTTCTTTTTTTTGTTGTTGTTGTAACCCTAGTCTGTTTATATAAGTTTCCCTATCAATGATAACCCCATAAATGATCAGAAGACTCCAAGCATCTTCATCCCCGCTACGTCACCTTAGTTTCTATGTTCAAAGTTTGCTTTCAGTTGTCAGCCCAGATTTACCAAGCAATGGACATCAGCTGGGAAGTGCTGACACTTATAGCTAGACCTGTAACATCATCTTGATAATTATTTCCTTTAGATAATTCATATATTCCCAGTTAAACCTTTAACACGCTGCCAATATACTTTAAAAATAAATATTATTTTAACATTAAAAAAAAAAAATGAATTGATTGGCATCGAATAACGTCCATACAAACACGTTACTTGTTAGCCTTGAGATTAACTTTAGAAATTATGGGCCTTAAACTTAAACTAAAGACTTTCTATTACCGGCTATTAAAAACTAAAATGTGTGAGTTTTTTTTCTCATTCAATAGTTAATTTTGGCGATTCTTCTTACATTATCAAGGTCATTTTGTACTGACATCCTACAAATGTATTTCAGTGGAGAGTTCCTGTAAAAATGTAAGAACCGTCCGTCAACCATCTCAAATGCACAAACCCGTTGTTTACAATTAAAGCGGGGCTTTGTTCTCCCCGAAACCAGGCCCATTAATGGCTTGGGCGTGGCCACCTACAGGAGACTGTGGAAATTGGGAAACGTACAATATACATATTAATGACGTAGGACAGACGGAACCTATTAAAGTTTCCTCAACGAGATGGATTGCCATACTTAATTTGAACCTTTGTTCTTTAAGAATTGCTCGCATGTAGTAAAAGGGCTTGTTAATGGGTGTTACCGAGAAGTCTGTTGGTCTTTAATCTGTGTGCTTCAGTCATTTCCCTTGCCGGATGGGAGCTCGTCCCGCATGTGACGTCACTCTGAGGTATAAAGCCCCAGTTTTCCCGCCTTCATTGTACTCATGCTATATTTAGCCTGATGTTCGGCGTTTCTCTGTTGAACTCTGCGATGCGCTCACATCTCTCCTAGTATCGAACTGTTTAGAGAAACGCGCCAACCCGGAGGTCGTTTAATAAACAGAGTAATCAGATTAGAACCCAAGAGGTGTGTCATTATGGGCGGTATAGAACGCACACCGTAAACTTCCGAGTTCTTGTCTAAATGTTTCTGAATGGTTGGGTATTTAGAACTGTTATTTTTTTAAAAACCCGTAAAGACAAAGATTTTGACTATGAATCCCTTATATATGAGACATAACATAAAAGTAATGATTATGTTCAATATACTACGCACCGCGCGACGCTCTAGCCTAAATTTTTACATACTCATACTGAACGTGACTGAATTCCCCGTGCTATAAAACACGGGGATGTGGTCATTGATGGCTGGAATGAACTCCAGTGATCCGCGGAGGTCAACTATAGCATGCTACATACATATACAAAGAGATAAAATAATTTAAAATACTGTAAAAAAGGTTTTTGACTATAAATCCTTTATTTACGAGACATTACTAAAAGAGTGTTCATTATAATACGTAGCGCAAGACAATCTAGAAATACAAAATTTAGTTGTCTCGTAAAATATGTTTAACATAATGCGCACCGATCGGGAATAAAATTTTAAAAAGCATCATCAATATAATACGCACCTTATCGCGCGACAGGAAAGGTTGTTCAATATAATACGCACCACGACACTCTAGCACAAAAGTTAACATGTTATATACAAATAAATAAAGATAATCTAAAAATTCATTCATTTAATTACAGTAGATTCGATCGATCTGAAATTTTGATACATCATATTTATCATCGACACGAGTCTGCCTGCAAAATTTCAGCTCCCCAGCTTACGCGAAAGTGGGTTAAAAATCAATCCAAAGTTTTTTCGGCACTCAAGCAGACACCACGAGTTTATACAAAGGATTTACAAATTCATTAATTTAATTACGGTACATTCGATCTATCTCACATATTGATACAATGCATTGTTAGGTGACACAAGTCCATGTGCAAAATTTCAGCTCGAGAGGATCACGAGAAGAGGGTCATTTTTTACTTTTGTTTTTCCGTGGCAGACAGAGAGACAGACTGACATCCCCCCTCCCAGGTTCGTTTGTCATTGTGTAAGTGTTAGGACCACCCTTAAAAGTTCGCTAGTTAATGTGCAAAGTTGCACAACATCCATTTTTTGGTGCAATATTTTACCAAATTGGCTGCCTGTGTAATAGATAGATGGTCTGCTATTTCTGTCGGGTTTATGTTAAAATCTCGACATGTTTCACGTTTATTATTGGCGACCATGCCATGTGTGCATGCCCCCCCCCGCCCAGCCCCCCACCCCACCCCAGAACAAATTGTCTGTTGTCACACAATCCCCCGTGTAACACACAATCACCTTTTTAATGGCGTCATTGATTTGTTTGCTCGTGAGTAATGTAGGCACTGCCTGAAACAAAAAATGTTGGTCTTAATTGTCGTAACTGGATGCGATTGTCTCCCTCTATTAATAATTGACGGCCTGAGAAGCGGGGACAGCAGCCCATCAGTCAGGGAGACATGATAGGATCCCCCTGGGAGTAGGACGCCACTGATTCGAAACGTTTCGACGTTAGTTGAGAGTCGTATAACAAAGTGTGTACTCTGGGATACAAGTTAGGACCCCCCCCCCCACGGGAAGATGCCACTGATTCTAAACGTTTCTATACTAGTTTTGAGAGTAGGTGTGTACTCAGGACCTGTTGTCTACGGTAATGCTGCCCGAGGTGAGGTCAGTAAAAAAAAATCTCGGATGTTTTCAGGGGCTCGTCAAGTTGCAAGTGACGCCCGGGGCAGGACTGCGCCCTTTACACCCCACCCCTTTACTACACTTCTACCCAACACATGTTTAACAAAAAATTGTCTCTATATTTTGGGTAGACATTTTTCGATCACTTTTTTATAGTGTTGTTTGCCCCCCCCCCCCCCCCCCCACACAATAACACTATGTGGTTAGATTTGCCTGATAGCTTTGTCTGTAGTCGTAAAGCTGTGTCTGTAGTCGTAAAGCTTAGTCTGTAGTCGTAAAGCTTAGTCTGTAGTCGTATAGCTTACTCTATAGTCGTATAGCTTCGACTTTTCTGGCTTGCTGGTTGCTATGGTTACGCTGTCAAGATACTCCATCTTCTGTTTTTGGTTTAAATGACTTAGTACGTCTTGCGTATCACGTGACAATCATGTTACAACAAACAAGAGGATTTAATCGTTCTGTGCGCTCTAGTACCACCGACCTGACCTTGGAACATATGCATTCATTTAGCCCAAGGGTCAGCTGTGACTCACATTTAACACTTGTACATCAGGAAACACGTTCAAACACTGGTTTTGTTGTTGTTGTAGCCAGTCACTATTGGATTGAGTGCCTTGTCGGACAAGTTGATAGATACAAGTGTTTGTTTTAATTACAGGGAGTGGGGTGGGGGATAATGTCTAAATTAACAGCAAAAAAATTGCTGGAGTTGTTTCATTGCGTCATCATGACTCTTATAATTTGTTGGAGTTGTTTCATTGCGTCATCATGACTCTTATAATTTGCTGGAGTTGTTTCATTGTGTCATCATGACTCTTATAATTTGCTGGAGTTGTTTCATTGAGTCATCATGACTCTCACACAGAAATACTTCAGAGTAGTATATGTCAGATTTGATCTATCCTTTAGGAGTTCATCAGTCAATAAAAATAATCAAACAAGGTGGTAACTTAATTGGAGGTCAAAGCTATTAACGTAATATCTTTTCTATATGATTTCACGAATGGATTTGCGGGAGTCAAGAAACTTGCCAAATTCTTCTTTTACGTTGATTTGACACATTTTTCACACTTCCACTATTATTATGCAACATAGCTGCAAACACGACTTTATGGCATTTACCGGAATTGTTATAAATAACACTAGTTCACAAAATGTACTTATTGAATCAATCATTTCATATTACCACCCGCCGGTTGTTACAACTCATTGCCTACTGACCCGCCGGTTGTTACAACTCATTGCCTACTGACCCGCCGGTTGTTACAACTCATTGCCTACTTGTGTTTATTCACCGTTGGGTTGTTGTTGTTGTTGTTAAACATGGTGCCATTAGTGTGGATGAAACTAAAAAGTCATTTTTTTGGCGACTATCTCTGGATTTTTCTCTAAGTGGTTGCCACCCCCTGCATGAATTACATCTAAGAAACGGGCCTTAACTTGTTTTAATGGTGGATTAGTGTGCATGTGTTTGTGTGTGTGACTAGGCACATACCTGCTAAACAAGTTTGTGTTTTGATCGTGATCACAATTTTAACATTAATACAATTTTAATGGGCGGGCTCCGTTAATGGGGGAGTGGCGGTGATCTTGGGGTGTTCAAAACAAATTACTGTCGACATGGTCCATTTGACTTGTAAGCCTAGATCGTCAATACTTTGTGCCCTATGACCTTTGGCTGCTCTTACCGTCACAGATGTGTGTAGAATGTGCACCTGTCTTGGCTGTGGCCACGTTTCTGTACCACGGCTTTGTATCTCCTTGTGGCCGTACATCGATCGATGTCCGCCTGACGTAGTTAAAAGACAAGACCCGCCTCAGTCCTGTCAACCAAAGTAATAGATCTCATGGATGACTTCTGTAAAACAAGTAAGGGATCTCATGGATGATATTTGAAAAGCAAGTAATGGATCTAGTGGATGACATTTGAAAACCAAGTAATGGATCCAGTGGATGACATTTGAAAACCAAGTAATGGATCCACTGGATGACATTTGAAAACCAAGTAATGGATCCAGTGGATGACATTTGAAAACCAAGTAATGGATCCAGTGGATGACATTTGAAAACCAAGTAATGGATCCAGTGAAAATCAAACTTCTGGTGGGTGTACTGTAGTTTGTGGGATACTCTATTGGATGTCTCATTCAATGTTACAATTTTACAATAACAACTTGTCCTCCCTTGTCTGGATACAGGTTATCGTACCTTGTAAATATGTCTGAGGTTACACTTAGTGATTATAAAACGTTCGGCTCCCGATTGTGTATAACACGTTTTGATACTGTTGAATGCGCATGATATAACGGGTGTTTTATAAATTTATTTGATATCTGATACCTGTTTGTATCTCACGTTTCTTGCTTGAAGATGTTGCACTTGGGTAATTAAAATGATACAAATTTTACGATACAAATACATGGTCGGAAAGCTTGTTTTTGAGCACACTAAAGAGATGGGAAATAAAAGCAGGGCACAACTGAACATTAGATGATGAGCTTCCAATTTTGCGCCCATTAAACATTAATACAAATCGCTCTTGTTGACTGTATAATTGGCCGTGAACAATAGGAGGCTATAACACATCTGACCTCTGTAAAGCTCTGCAATTGATTAAATAAAATAGCTTGTTAGTGCTATCATCTTGTTGTTTTTTTTTTTTTTTTTTT
>MUZC01000269.1:1794885-1815140 GCA_002072015.1 Radix auricularia | reverse complement strand
GGGGGGGGGGAGGTGATCTCGGGTTGTACCCCTGACCCATTGTTATGGTTGGCTTGCGTGCTTGGTACAATCATCAATCCATTGGATGTCTTTTGTGTAATTATTGCGTCTGGCTGGCCAGATTGGGTGTTCGGGGGTGGGGGTGTGACGGCGTCACCACGGCTGTAATAAACGTGATTGGATCATTACTTGACTTACGTCAGCGCATCTCCTTTGTCCCTAGAGTTGAAAGTGTTTTTGTTGATTAGTTCATCTTGATCGTTTTGTTTACAAGAGCATTGCCTTGATTTTCTTTGGGTGTTTTGGAATTGAAGAGACGTTCGTCTTTGTAGTTAGTTTATTTGAATGTCCGTCAAGATAATGTTGTTCATTGAGTTTGTCACGTGTTTCACACATAGATTTTAATTTCTGTGAATTTAGGTGAATTTCTTCCTGTGGGATGAATACGTCATTAAAGAAATAACAAAGCTTTAACATTCAAAATACAAATCATAGCCTAAATGGAGTCTTATTTGTGATTGGCGCCTAAGCTTATGTGTTATAGTCAATAAACTAACGTGTTGTAGACAATAAACTAAAATGTTGTAGACAATAAACTAAAGTGTTGTAGACAATAAACTAAAATGGTGTAAACATTTTGACAATCAACAAACATCCAGCTCTGGGACAAAAATAAACTAAATTGTATGTGTTGGTAACTGTTAGTAAAATGTTTCAGAACTTCTAATGAGGTTCACGTGACAATAAGATTCAGCTGTGACATTAGTTACAATAAGTTACGTTCAATCAGTTCGGCAACGTGTGTGGAAAATAAAGTTTGGTGTTGAGTGATGACATTAGCCTCTGAGACGGATATTAAGGTATGAGGAATTTTGTTGAACCACGATGGATCGTAATCACTGCAGAAATTATGTTTAAAGTTGATAAAAGTTGACGGGATGTCCACGGTAGAGATTCAGCTGTCTCAGCCAGAACCGAATGGCGGCGGACCTTGCGACAACACGGTGAGACGGGAGAGCGGGGATTCAGATCTCTCCCCGGATTATGACAATGTATTTCCCGTGCTCGTTAAAGTGCTGGAACGGGGTGGCGCTCAAGTGGGTGTGGAACCAATCAATAGAGATGTTTCTAATGGGCCAACAAATGGGGAGGTTGGCGGGGGGTGGAGGCGCGAGAGCGGAGTAGACGGCTATAAGGTCGAGGAGGATGCTGGGATCGGCAGCAGTCGCCGGGCAGACGTCCACGGGGTGAGTACACCAGCGTGTGCTCCAGTCAGTCAGCAGACGCCTATGGGGAACAAGCTCACCACTTCTCGCGTGGGTAGCGTCACACGTGCGGAGAGAAGCAGCCATCGAGGAATCGGCGGCAAAGTGCATCGGAAAGCCGAGAAAAACGATCATGCCGTCACGTGGTCTAGATCGGCTCAAGCCGTGACGTGGACCGGTACATCCAGTGCCGGGTCGTCGCAACGGGACGCTGACCCCGGGTTGAGAGACGAACAGGTGACGTCAGTGCAGCGTGATGCAGCGGAGAAACACAAAGCTGGTCTCTCCAAACCTCAGGGCATGGCAGGGGCGGGAATACACCCCGTCCGGGACGAACGTGAAAGCGACCCGTCCCCGGCTAACGCTAATAATGGGGAACTACAAGATAAGGGGGCAAGAGTATACGCCACTGCGACTCGACCTGTGCCAGATGTTACCATTTCGAAATTTGAAACGACGGAAACCTCGCGCAGCACACAACAATGTGGAGGCAAGGAGGCAGATAATACAACAAATACTGCAGCGGGCACAACGTTACGAATCGCCACGAAACCAGCACCAAGCGTTGATTTATCTTCGTCAGCATCCACCTCCTCAGTTTCATCTTTACTGGGACAAGGAACGTCCTTGACCCCCATTATTATCATAACACCAGGCACCCCTGAAACGAGGCTGCAGTCGCCGTTTACGACTCCGGATAATCAGGTCACGCTGAGCCACCAGACGGTAAACAACTTTTTCTCACAGTCGCCCATTTCGGTTTCGGACACACAGAGAACAGATGTATCGACCGAAATACAATGGTCCGGTTCGGTAACATCGTCTGCAAGTGTGGCATCAGCGTCGGACTTTGTTACGTCATCACGGGCATGTCCTAAGGATTACCCAACAACACATGGCCCACCTACAGGGGTGGCGAGCCCTGTCGTGAAAAGTGAACAGGATGACCTTCTGGGGGATTATTCCGTGCCAAGTGATGTTTTGAGTGGATCCCACGTGACCAAGATGGAGGCTGACATAAAACAGATGACACCTACAAGTGATGTCAGTGTAAGCCCCGCCCCATTACCACAAGAAACAACAGTCAATGGCAGGCATCGTTTATATAAAACATTACCGAGGTCAACGGAGAATCGCATGTCTGACCCTAGGTACGCCAGCATTAGCCTAGATTCAGAGAGCGGCCGGGGAGAAGTAATCGTAGAAGAAAGTATTGATACATCTGTGGTTGACACTGAGGTGATATATGCCGTTCCCATACCTAAGAGTCAGAGGAAAGGGAACTGTTCCGAGCTTGCTACTCATGACAGACCGCCCCTACCACCTTGGTCACGTCCCATTCTGAGAGAAACGCAGCACGAATCCTATGATGAGGATACCTTCGATACCGAAACTTTGAGGAGCAGAGTCGAAGTCACTGGCCAAATGAAGAAGTCGACTACCACTGGCATGCTCAACACTGCATCCAACGATTACTACAACTTTCCACCCCCGGTCACCTACAGGAACGATTACTTCAGCCTAGGACGGCGACCCAAACGCATGAGAAATCCGACACTGGTGGACAGCAAAGGGATCGCCGTCAGTCTGGACATGTTGCTCAAAGTCCGACGCCAGAGCTCTGTGGACACGCCGAACATTGAAGCTACGCAAAAGGATAACTTAAGTGTTGACGACATTTTGAAATCGTGCAGCGAATTCGACCCCAACGTGCCAGTCACGTACCGAAGTCGGGGAAATTCTGATGCCGTGAGTAAATCACAGCTAAATCCGGACCGATGTATCGTTGGCTTGATCAATGATCGTCTGCATGAGAACCACGACATACATTCCACCTGTACGGCTGGGGCGGGAAACACACCGGAGATGAAAGTAGACGATGGTCGTCTGGCACAGACTCGTGTTGTACATGGCCTGGTGAAGACAGGTAGCAGCGACATACCGGTCTCACCAGATGACGGACCCTATGACAACGGGAGGGGACAACGTTTGTCTGCCACCGAGGAGGCCGGTGGTAAGGGGAATCTAAAAGACAGAAGCACATTCCTTCAAGGGGACACGGGGGATAATAAAAGCACGGCGTCCACTCGTGTGACCCAAACAACGTCTGGCCCAGGTGAGAGGAGTTATTCTAAATCTCGGACAGATTCTCTAGCCTCGGTCGTAGGTTCCCCTGCCTCGGTCGTAGGTTCCCCTGCCGCTTGTGATCGTGGTGATGATTCTCCTTTCGTTTCTGAGATCTCAAATATTGTTACAACATCAGAACCTGTCAACGTCTTGCCGGTAACCACACCAGCCACATTCTCCGGTACAGCATCGAGCCACACAGTCGGGGCCAAACTCACACCATTTGAGACCACACCCACTCCATCCGAAACCACACCCATTCCATCCGAGACCACACCCACTTCATCAGAGACAGTTTCATCTCACACGTCATCGACATCTTCTGACCCCCGCAGTCCACATTCCAGCATTTCGGACAGCCCGTCAGACAGCCAGTCCCTGGTTTCACGGGGCACCCTGTGTTCAGAGGAAATCCCTTCGCCTTTGAACTTGCTCACGGTGGACACTAACGGTGACGGTGGTACAGGGGGCGTGTCTCCGGCCCGGAGGTCTCCCAACTCAGGATCCAGTAAGTAACTACCTACCGCCTTTCAATTCACTTCTAGTCCGCATAGCTTAAGTAACTGTGTGCCTTCCTTTTTTATTTATGGCTAATTTTTAGGCTTATTTTCTCAACTAACAATCGTAAGATTTGCTTCATAGTCAAAACATAACATGACTTTTCAAAGCTGATGTCAACAATAACCTCACTTCGAAACCCAGAAGTAACCCTCCTCTCCCGTCCCCAACATATATGGTTATCACCACCACGTATCCACTATGTGTATATACCACACGGTAATTCTTATTTAATCATGTCCTGGTGACTGTCCTACCATTAGGATATTCGCAGCATCTCTCCAGTGTCCACGCTGCACATTGCATTTGTAATTGTGTTGTTACTCATGTGTGTTCTGGCTTGTGGATGTGGAGATACAGCCTCACCTGTTTCCACATTAGTCACCTAATTATTTGTCAGATGGTACACAGTGTACTGTAAGGCCAAGAAAGATAAGCGCACCACCCCGCAACACGTTTTACCTTATACAGCATTCATGAATGAGCACAGAAAACTGCACAATGGCAAAGTCTATATAAAACAGCTGAATAGACACCTTTATCATTGTTGCTTCACTGAGATTCAGGGGTCCAGATTTATTGTTTGTACAAGAATGTAAATGTAAGTGTAAACATAGTTCTAGTCGTCTCGTTTAATACACGTATTTCCCGTATTGATATATTGCCCGTACTTTCAAGTTTAATACACAAACTTGAAAGTATAGGCAATAGATCAATGCGGGAAATACGTGTATTTCCACGTGGGTTGTACTATATAGGTAATAAAAATGATAGGCATACTTGGAGG
Organism: Radix auricularia; assembly: GCA_002072015.1. Lineage (NCBI taxonomy): Eukaryota > Metazoa > Mollusca > Gastropoda > Lymnaeidae > Radix > Radix auricularia. The sequence continues at coordinate 1,810,403 of MUZC01000269.1, read as the reverse complement.
ACAGACCAAAAGAGGGGAGGGAGGGGGACAGGTCAATAGATGGTAGGGATGAGGACCAGTGACGTAGCTAGGGGAGGGGAAGGGGAGTCCAAATATGAAAATTCCACCAGGCCTCCACTTGAGGGGGGCCCCGAAAGAAGTGTCTGAGAAGATTTTATTTTACATAATATATTATATATTACGCCATCGTTCAAAATGATGGGGCCCCCAAAGAGGCCAAGCCCCGCAAGCCCCCAAATCCATAGCTACGCCACTGATGAGGCCTGGCCAAAAGGTATGTGGGAGGAAGACCGTCCAATAGAGGGAAGGGAGGAAGACCGGCCAATAGAGGGAAGGGAGGAAGACCGGCCAATAGAGGGAAGGGAGGAAGACCGGCCAATAGAGGGAACGGAGGAATACCAGCCAATAGAGGGAAGGGAGGAAGGCTGGCCAATAGAGGGAAGGGAGGAAGGCTGGCCAATAGAGGGAAGGGAGGAAGGCTGGCCAATAGAGGGAACTTGTTCTCATGTCTAAAACTAAAACCATCCTAGCAAACTATCAATTCGTTTTCTAACATCCCAGGAGAGAGCAGATATTTACTGCCTGCTTCAATCAAAAACACCAAGACAATAATACCGTCTACATAAATAGAAATACAAATGGCACCCGGGGCGCCGCCCCCTGCACCTGTGAATTGGAAGCCAAAATTTAACATTGATTTTTTTTTTTAAAGTTTAGAACTGATTCGTTATTGCGGCAACATCCAATCATCCTTCTTTGTCGACTCATTGTCCGACTGTTCAACTTACCGTTATGCAATACATGTATAATATTCCGAATTCTGATCGAAGCACGAATCAAAGTTTATTAACCACGTAAAAAGAATGTAGCATTAATCTAATGTTAATCTGTCCCACCCCCTTTCCCGCACTTAGCCCTGTCTCCACACCAGAGCACACAACGTGTGCGTGTGTCCATGTTCTGGGACTTGGTGATTGAGGCATCAATAGTCTCCCTGGCACCATACAATAAATCACGTCCTTGGTCACGTGAGCGGGGGTGTGGGTGGAGAGGCGCCGTTCAGTGGTATCAACTATCAGTTTCACCATCGCTGGACTTCAGTTTCATTTTATCCAAGCATGTGACCCTTGGATTAGATGCAAATTGAAATCGTTCGACTAGATTTTAAAACAGTTTTTTTTGGTTGATGTGTTTTTTTTTTTGTTTGTTTGTTTTTTTGTTTTTTTTTTCGTTTTGACATGTCCGCGTCATGCTCTTGTAGGAAATTGAAAATTTTTGTGAGAGGATGTCAGTCACAACCCAGACACCTGCCTTTAACATCACCTCAGTACATCATTACTGAGATGACTCTAAGCTCCTATCAAACATCACCTCAGTACATCATTACTGAGATGACTTTAACCTCCCATCAAACATAACCTCAGTACATTACTGTGATGACTCTAAGCCCCCTTCAAACATCACATCTGTACATTACTGAGATGACTCTAAACCCCCATCAAACATCGCATCTGTACATTACTGAGATGACTCTAAACCCCCATCAAACATCGTATCTGTACATTACTGTGATGACTCTAAGCCCCCTTCAAACATCACATCTGTACATTACTGAGATGACTTTAAGCTCCCATCAAACATTCCAGTATCCATATGTGGTTGAAGGTCGTCTGCCGTGTGACGTATTATGTAGGAGTAGGAGACATATTGGATTGAGTTAAACAAACCTAAACATCTCATTAAAACGTGTTCCATCCGGTGACCTGGTCTCCACACATGCAGTGTTTTGTCTTTAGTTTTAGTCGTTGCCGGGAAAGGTGGGGCGATAGATAGTTTAAGACCTTACAAAGTTTTACCAACGAAAACATTTTGTTTCTGCTGTACTTGTGATTGTGATTAGAGGTTTCATACAAGAGTGATGTTAATATTGGATGGCGGCAGGTGTATACCTGGGAGGGCCATCTTAATTAGTTAGCCTCTGTATGCACGTGACTCCATCAATCTAATACCAGCTATTTGGCCTTTTCTCTCTCAATAGTTGATTTAGCACTATTAATGTGGCACACAACTGGTATATGTTGTATAAATAATCGTCAGGTGATGTTGAGGACAAGCCCTGCCTACATTGATGCCATGCCATGCTAAAGAACTAGACAAAAATCAAAAAATTTTTCTTGTCTGATTTAAAAGTAGTGACAAGTTTGTAAGATTGTACTAAATGAAATTAGATGAAAGTTCATCATGTACTAGGATGTCACGAGGAACAACAGAGACACAAGGATCCCCACCTTCGAAATTATTTGATATTTAATAAATGGCGCCACCTTGTGGAATGCTCAGTTAAATGCCATACATTGTTCAAGTGTGTTGAAAATGTTCTCAATTTGTGTGTGAGTTAAAGCCGGATTCACAACAAACCAACCACCTGCCAAATGATCCTCATTAATCATTGTCTCTCAGTTCTCGCGTTCCTCCGTTGCAGTCCTCCCCTCTGCCATTTCTTTCCCCACACAAAGACACAAGAAATGGAAGCTTTCATTACACAAACATGCCATCTACACGGAAGTCACCCACAGCATCCTACACTGGGGAATATCCCTTAAATCCCGCCGGTTTTTAAAAAAGCCAGAGCCAATAAGAGTTCCGCGAGTTTTGAGGGCGTGGGACTGGGGGTTTACGCTCGCATCTGGCCGCATGTGTCTCACGTTGGAGAGATACGACACAAACAAACCCAACGGTTGAGTCATGGCGCCAGCGCCAGCCAGCAGGATACCCCGACGTTAATGGGATGGTCGTTACAACTCAGCGTAGAGGGCAACAAATGAAGGTGTTACACTCAATCTTTGGGAACATCAAATTAAATCGAAACTCAATCTACGCCGTCTTTAAGAAAGGTGTCACTCTGCAGAGGCGTCGCTAGCGTTGTTGTCACCCAGTGCGATGGTGTTACCCCACCCCCCACACACACACGACTCACTCCATAGACCGGCTCCGAGTCCGTCAGTGCCATATAATGGGAACGTCAAGAATTTAATTTACCATTTTGACGTCACCAATGTTCCCTTTAAGCTGCGTGGCCGCTCAGGTATCTGACCGACACCGCGCTGCAGTTTAGAATAAGACGCAGTAAATTTAGTAAAATAATGAACACAAAAATGGATGCTGAGCAACTTGAACACGAGTTATTTTCAATTTTTGCTCGCGGACTAAGGAACCCTAGGGGGAACATTGGACGTTAGCCCTTTTGATGGCGTCACCCTGTGCGGTCCGCCCGAATCGCACCTCTCCTAGTGACGCATGTGTAACTTTGTTCTTGCGAAATTAGCAAACCTTCATAAAAACAAGACACTAAACCAGATTGTTGTCAGGGGCTGAGAATATCAAACATTTACTTTCATATTGAAATTATCAACAGCACAGTGTTAGTAACCAATGACACAGACATGGGCGTTTATTTTAAACGGGCAGAATTCTATGTGCAGTGGAACCTCTCATAACGATTAATTCCCATAACGAGCAAAAAAGAAATGTGAAAAAATTGCACAGTTAACGAACGACATTTCGCATCACGAGTTACGAAGACAGTGGAAGTCCCCTCTCCCCGACATTCATTTGTGATCAGTCTTTGTCTACCACTCGGTCTGTTAGTACTGTTAGTATTGTTTTCGTGTGCGATCACCCGATTTTTACAAATCTCGTATTCAGAAAGTATTCGTAATTTTTTTATGTGGAAAGTGCAATAACCTGTGCTAAAATGTCTTCGAAGAAAAAAAAAGATAAGAAGACAATTATAATAGAGAATAAATATTAAAATGAAACGTAAAATCAATGAAAAACGAGAAAAAGGTTTGAGTGGCTATTGTAGCGCGCACATACAGTCAACATCAACGATCTGCACTATTCTCTGGAACAAAAACAAAATTAAGGAGATGGATGCTTCAAAAGGAGTGTCAAGAATATCTACGAAACGGTTACGCCACAGCCTGGTCGGAAACACAAATATCTTTTGACAGTTTTCTAGTTTAAAGGTATTAATTATATGTCATAAATTTATATTTTTATTTACGTCTTTTGTTTCAAATCTAAATTGCTTTCCAAGTTGATACACTCTTTAAAATATCATAAGCAATTTTATTTGAATAAATGTTAATAAAATGGTTCGAAAACTAACTTATATTTTCAGCATGGAACGCACTGCCGTATGTTACATTGATTTGTATGTGAAAAACTATTTCGTGTAACCAGTGTTTCGCTTAACGAGTAACATTCTGGAAAGAATTATGCTCGTTATAAGAGGTTCCAGTGTATTTACTCAATCCTCGGTATGGGGTTATTCGATGCACTAGACGTCTGTGTGTGGAGGTGTGGGGAGTGGGACCCTAAAATTTTCTATCTTGTGAGGTTGTGGGGCTATGTCATTTAATATACACACAAACAGCTGACAATATCTGAGTTTTATATGATATTTGTAAGGTGACAAAATTATTATTTTTTTAATATATATTTAAGCTTTGAAAGAAAAGAATTAACCCACCCCCCCCCCAACTCTCGCCCCACACTATCTTGTTCAATGTATAAAAATAATAATAATTGGCTATTGAAAGATTAAACAAAAAATATAACATTATAAACAAAAACTCCACCAAGCGCTACCATTTGGGGAAAATAATAAATAATTATTGATTAGTGTTAAAAAAAAAAAAAANAAAACAAACTAGCTGAGTGGCAAAGAGCGCGTCTCTTGGCATAGAGCAACACACCTGACCTTTTTATGGTCACATTATTCAGACAATTACAGTTATGGTAAATAACCCTCACCACCACTATAGGGTGGCGTTATTGAATGCTAAGTTTGATTTGGTGTGTTTGTGTGAGTGTGTGTGTGAGAGCTTCACTTCAACTGAGTCATCCTATTTTATACTTAAACTCGATTTGTTTCCAGGTCTATTTGGGGAGGGTAGGGTGGCTCCGTTTTTACAGACTCACATGTAAGGTATTAATAGTTACGAGTGCAATAAACGCATGATCTATCCGGAATTTTTTTTTTCTCTTGAAATTAAAAAAAAAAGTGTACAATAAATATCTTCCTATTAAATTTTCTGAATAGAGGTAGGGATCTTATCCAATAGGCCAGCCACTGTAATAGGCCAGCCACTGCAATAGGCCAGCCACAGCAATAGGCCAGCCACTGCAATAGGCCAGCCACAGCAATAGGCCAGCCACTGCAATAGGCCAGCCACAGCAATAGGCCAGCCACAGCAATAGGCCATCAATTTATATGTTGTCCTTTCAAGTTCAGCCACTCAGTTCAGCATAGTCTCAAAACGACAAGCTTACACCAGTGAGGTTGAGCTGACTTGTGGCACTGAAGCTGTCCTATTCGTGGCACTGAAACTGTCCTATTCGTGGCACTGAAGCTGTCCTATTTGTCCAGCATGTTGACGAGAGGGTCGAGTTCTACTCCTGTCGAAGGTCTTCCATCTTTATTGCGTACATTGCCGTATCTTCGGTACCATTGTGATTTCACCCCACAGGATGCACTGAAAATTTTGCTCCAAACTCCAAGAAACACACAGTGAATAACAGTTGACTTTTTGTGATCTCAATCATCGTCCAGTCTTGTTCCTTCGCGTGCAAAAACTTTTTATGAAACTCCCAGAGAATACATTTCAAAGAATATCTTAAGATTACAATCTGGGTGGCATTAAGATACATATTAAGATAATATCTTATCTGTTACAGACGCTCCTTTCTCTCCAAAAGATTATTGCGTCCTAAGATATTAAAATAATACACATCTCAGTTACTTAGAGAATATACATCAATCAGATATTTAGCTCACATTTTCATCAGGTTTCTCCCCCCGCCCCCCTCCTCTTTCCTTTAACTCAAATTTTCGCGAAACAATGAGGCAACTCTTGAGACGGATTTAACTTGTTTCAAGTGTTTTCTTGACATTTTGGTTTAACGGGAAACTGGCTTTTAATAGAATCAAATAAATATAATAAACAAGGGTATACACAAAGTCAAAACAAACATCGCACATACACACACAGTGGCACACCAAAGGTTCACACCGACTAACACGGCAGAAATCACCGAGTTTCTGCACCACGGCCGAATGTTCTGACCTTTCACTGGCAGTGGTGAGTTGACTCAGCCCCCAAGTGACTCAGTTCCAAATTATACATACACTGCCATTATGAAGATGTGGAAGTAACAGATGGCTGTGTCCACATTTACTACACACTACCGTCCGAGTGGTAATGAGGGCGTCTTCCTCTAGGACACTCATTACACACTACCGACACATCAGCTCTTACCACGACATGTAACCGTCTCTGAGTGTTGCACCCACCAAGATCGTGTGTTGTTGCACTCACCAAATTAAAGACATGTTGGTCTTCCTTGAGTAGCAATGGGTCGTGTTGACGAGATTGTTATTGGTATGTTCAACGGCTTCTTATTTTTGTAACAATTTACATAGACATAGGATTGTGATTATGTTGTAACCTCGTTACCTTGATAATGTCAAATAAATGTCTCTCTCTTCCACTCTCTATTCTATATATAATGTATAAATAAAATTTTAAAAAATTCAAATATAATTAATAAAGTAATTAAGAGAATAGACTTAAATATAATTATCACAACTGTTAACGTAAACACACGTTTTTACAATTGACATGAAACTATTTGAATGTCTTGATTAAATTCAAAATAACCAGTAGAAAAGATAAGAAAATTTGCTTAAAATGTTATATTGTAAAAAATGTTTTATCAATTCTATTTTGTTTTACCCGAGGAAACCCCAATAGAACATGATGGTGTTGACCATCAACAACATTTCTACTCACCTTTTAATCTGTTGTTTGTTCACCGACCCCAACTAGTGGGTTCATTAAACTTCACGTGTTCATCAAGTCTGGCATGTATAATAAAGTATATATCTTGATTTTGTCAAGACTTAACATTAAATTACCAGTGTGTATAAAGTCTGGCATATCTAATGAAGTGTAAGCCTTGTCAATGGCATGACTTTAAAACCCTTTTGATAAAATTGAAAATCTTATTGCCATGATTATGGTGCAATATATACATATTAGGGCTGCGGAAATTACCGATTAATTTCTCGATTAATCGGTAAATGTTTTTATCGATTAAAATTATTTTAATGGATAAAATACTGATTAAAATTAAAGAATTGTTTTTAATTAATTATTAATAATAGTTTTTTTTTTTTTAAAAGTACAAACTGCTACATTTAAAAAACAGACTCTAAAAGTGTAAACTTAAAAATAACCTGTTTAATAAGGAAAATGATACAAAAAAAACAACATTGTTTTTAATTAACAATAACAAAATTTAAAATCATTGACATTATATTGAACTACTTATATTTAAATATATCTCCTAACAATATTATATTTTAAAATTAAATTAAATAAAATACTTAAGTTATGGGCATTTTTAAAAATGTCATAAAAGGGCACAAAATGCGAAGGAAAACAGCGTAGTGAAAAAGATTATTACAAGGTCTTAGAAAAAAAAATCATAACTTTTGAACACGTGGGATAAAAAAATGATCTTTATGTTTTAGTTAATCATCAAACAATTTGTATATAGCTGTATTACTTGTAGATCTATATTTTAAAATTAATTTGAAATTTTCATCCAAGTGCCTAAACTTAAATGCGTTATTTAACTTATTATTATTGCTAAAAATGTTTTAAAAATAACTCAATTAAAAAAAATGCATTGCCTCTTTGTATTACTTCTCTTGAAATTTTCAGTTTAATGACGTCATACATCTTTATTTTTAGCTTAACAAAATTATCGATTAATTAATCGGTAATTTCTCAAAAGTTAACGATTAAATTTAATTTAATCGATAACAGCCCTAATNATATATTTCTTCTAGATTTTGAGATATCTGGGTTAGGCTGATATCAGATATTTGTCGACTTCAATAGTTCAGCCATAGTCCCAGATAAAAGAGAAAAAATAATAATTTCAGTAGTGTTATCGGTACCGTTGTAGTTGTAGAGCGAGCGATGGTGATAGGGCCAAGGCCAGGCATTGTTGATAGAATAATTGTTTTTTAAAGCAGCCATCGACAGATGTGTTTAGTGTGAGGAGCTTTGTAAAGACTGACGTCACAATGGCCTGTTGTTGTGAAGTGGCGCGTGTCAGACGACGATCTTTGTTGTGTCCGACAGGGGGGGGGGGCACCGAGTCAGTCACGTGGTTGAAGTGAGCCCTTTCACCTTCTTTTGTCCACACGGATCAGGTCTACCTCACTGGCCGCGTGTCGCTCGACCCCCCTCCCCCTGTTAATGACCTGCCTGATGTTTGGTGCTGTGTGCGTCCATGCGCGGACCGTTGTTACCCTGGGACCGTTGTTACCCTGGGACCGTTGTTACCCTGGGACCGTTGTTACCCTGGGACCGTTGTTACCCTGGGACCGTTGTTCCCCTGGGACCGTTGTTCCCCTGGGACCGTTGTTCCCCTGGGACCGTTGTTACCCTGGGACCGTTGTTACCCTGGGACCGTAGTTACCCTGGGTAGAAAATTAAATGAGAAACCTTATAATCTCTCCCACACATAGATTCACTCTTGGGTGGTAGATGTTTTGCATTATCGTAACTGTTTATTTGTTTAAAATGTATTTAGATGTCATTGTGTAGTGGATGTAGAATATAAGTTTTACCACTCAGTAAACGCTTGTTTTTCACAACTTATGTATTTACTCCCCCCCCCCCTCTCAAATAACAACAAAAATAACCCAACAAAACACAGCATTTTGTGATACAATATACCCTCACCTATTCGTGGTACAATATACCCTCAACTATTTGTGGTGCAATATACCCTCACCTATTCGTGGTACAATATACCCTCACCTATTCGTGGTTCCCCATTCCTGACCCCGCATATTCGCGGTTCAGGCTCTTTATTGGTGAGTATACAAACAATATACTTTTTCTCTATTATTATTGAAATACAGTACGTATTTAAAATAAAAATAAGTGTGTACAGTAAGTACATACGTATGTACAGTGCTTATTTTTGTGACCTTGCATTAGTAATGTTTTCTAAATGCATATTATTACAGAATTGTTCTGTACTGTTCTGTATTATTATCACCTGAACTGTCCGCACTGTACTTATCCTTCTAAATTTATCTTTAAATTTATTCCATTTTCTGTCACTTCCAATTGGCTATATTATAACTGCACCACCAACTAGATTTCAATAGTGAACTTCTCTCACCATTGTCACTCGAACTCTTGCTATAACAATACACTGCATTGTTAATATAAATAGAAAAAAATCCCTGTTATGAAAGTTAACAAGTGTACTTGTTCATAGAAGGAGATATTGCTTTATCCCCCCCCCCCCAATNCTATATATATATATATATATTAGATGAAATGACTTCAAACTCCAAGTCTGAATGCTGTATGTTGATGGATTGATTTGATATCAATAAACAAAACTCAATTCCCCGGATCAGCTTTACTGAGATTGTTTTCTTATTAGGGACTAAGTTTTTTTGTTTTGTTTTTTTTTACTTTCAGAGCTGGAGGCGGTGGAGGCTTTAAAATGGCTGCGGGCGGCCGGATTTCCTCAGTATGCTCAGATGTTTGATGGTAAGTTGTGTGTTTGTGTGGGGGCTTGGTACAAGTTGTGTGTTTGTGCGGGGCTTGGTAAAAAATGTGTCATGTTGTGCGGGGCTTGGCAAAAGTTGTGTCATGTTGTGCGGGGCTTGGTAAAAGTTGTGTGTCCTGTGTTTGTGCGGGGCTTGGTAAAAGTTGTGTGTCCTGTGTTTGTGTGGGGGCTTGGTAAAAGTTGTGTCATATCTTTGTGTGGGGCTTTGTATAAGTTGTGTGTCATATATTTGTGTGTGTGTGGGGGGGGACTTGGTATAAGTTGTGTGTATATGGTTGTATGTGGGGCTAGGTGTAAGTTGTGTGTAATATGGTTGTGTGGGGGCTTGGTATAAGTTGTGTGTCATATGTTTGTGTGGGGCTTGGTAAAAGTTGTGTGTCATATGTTTGTGTGGGGCTTGGTAAAATAAAAGTTGTGTGTCATATGTTTGTGTGAGGCTTGGTAAAAGTTGTGTGTCATATGTTTGTGCGGGGCTTGGTAAAAGTTGTGTGTCATATGTTTGTGTGGGGCTTGGTAAAAGTTGTGTGTCATATGTTTGTGCGGGGCTTTGTATAAGTTGTGTGTCATATATTTGTGTGTGTGTGTGGGGGCTTGGTATAAGTTGTGAGTATATGGTTGTATGTGGGGCTAGGTGTAAGTTGTGTGTCATATGGTTGTGTGGGGGCTTGGTATAAGTTGTGTGTCATATGGTTGTGTGGGGGCTTGGTATAAGTTGTGTATCATATGGTTGATGGTTGTGTGGGGGCTTGGTATAAGTTGTGTGTCATACCAAGCCCCTTCACAACCATATAAGCTGTGTATAAGTTGTGATGTTTGTATGAGTACACCACAGTTTTGGGAAGTTTAGCTTAGCCCCTATGTAAGAGAAGTTTAGGCTAATAACCGTAGACGAGAGCGCTCGGTTGCCGTACCGAGAGTCGCATTTTCAAGTCTCAGTGAAGGCTGGGTCTTGTTCTCAAGCCCAAAGGCGTACCTGAGTCCACCCAGGTTCAAATGGGTACTCTTTAAAATAGGCTATAGGTACCTTGACCATAGACATTTAAACGCTCCTTATACTTATTGTTACTGCCTCGCCTCATAGGGCAAATACAGGGCAATTAAAATTACTTTAATGTTTTGGAGAACTAAAACAACTTGTGTGAAAAGTTGAAATGTATTCAATTTTCGGAGCAAAACTTTGCGGCCCTCAAGCACATTTATATATTGTACTTTTCATTATTTACTGCGCGGTAATTCTAAACTGCTGCACGGTGTCAGCCACTAACTGATCCATGGAGTTCTTTGTCTACCCAGGTCGGTAGAGGTGATTCACGATCACTGTTAATTGGGTCAGAGTTTAACAAAGAATCAAAGATGGCGTCACGGCATTAAAATTCGTTCATCTCTCACTCCCAGGCATGACTCACAGAAGCCAAGCAAGTAGGCCGTGAACACAACGGTGACAGTGGGGCGGGGCAGGTGGGTGTACTCAGGCAGCACGGGAGAGGGTGAGCAGAGAGGGGAGTAGTGGTGAGATAGAACAAGAGAACCCTGACCCACCTGGCCCCAGTTGTAGTGTTCAGAACGGTCAGTTTAGAACCGCTGTTTACTGTATGTGTTCAGGGCGGTCAGTTCAGTTTAGAACCGCTGTTTGTGTATTTTCTAACCCTCGACGTAAAGTTTATGTGACTTGATTATATTCGAACTTCAGCTTCACGTCTCAAAAATTTATCCAAACATCAATCTATAAAATAACATTTAGTATTATGGTTATCCACCAGTCATATGACATCCAGTCATATGAATTTAAATTAATACAACTGTCTACCTGTCTTATGACATTAAGTTAATACATCTATTCACCAGTCTTGTGACATTAAGTTAATACACTTACTCACCAGTCTTGTGAATTAAGTTAATACACCTATTCATCAGTCATATGACATTAAGTTAATACACCTATTCACCAGTCACATGACATTAAGTTAATACACCTACTCACCAGTCATATGACATTAAGTTAATACACCTACTCACCAGTCATATGACATTGAGTTAATATACCTACTCACCAGTCATATGACATTGAGTTAATACACCTACTCACCAGTCATATGACATTGAGTTAATATACCTACTCACCAGTCATATGACATTGAGTTAATATATCTACTCACCAGTCATATGACATTGAGATAATATACCTACTCACCAGTCATATGACATTAAGTTAATACACCCATTCACCAGTCATATGACATTAATTTAAGATACCTACTCACCAGTCATATGACATTAAGTTAATACACCTATTCACCAGTCATATGACATTGAGTTAATACACCTTTTCACCAGTCATATGACATTAATTAGTAAAAATATCCATCAGTTTTATCATATTTGACGGTATTCCAAATTAAGACAAGTTTACAAACGTCTACTTTAAACTTCATTTCTTTGTGCTAAGAGCAAAAAATGAATCCCCCCTCTTCCCCCGCCCCCACAAAAATAATAATCCATATATAAAACTATTCAAGGATCGATACGACTGGCTCGTCATCTGGCGGTGACATGTTGCTTTCTTTGTCCAGATGGCTTCCATTCTTTGGAGTTTTCTATCTCGGAAAACTGCTGCGTCTGTGTGTGTGGCTTTGTGTCTGTGTGTGGCTTTGTGTGTGGCTTTGTGTCTGTGTGTGTGGCTTTGTGGCTGTGTGTGTGGCTTTGTGGCTGTGTGTGTTGGGTATGGGGTGGAATCTCATGTTTCAACAGGAAACCATTGATTGCCTGTCAAAGAAGTCATTTCTCTTTTCATTTCATTGAAAGTTCTTGGTGGTAGTGGGGTGATATAGAAATTATTAGATTTAGGCGGTTCAATGCTTCCCTTTGCCCAAAAATAAAACACATGAAATATTAATTTTTAAACTATTTGGACATTATTTCATAAAATTATTGTACTCCAGACATTAATTGATGAACTTCTTTTACTCCGGACATTAATTGATGAACTTCTTTTACTCTGAACATTATTAAATGATGAACTTTTCGTACTCCGGACATTAATTGATGAACTTCTTTCACTCTGAACATTAATTGATGAACTTATTGTACTCCGGACATTAATTGATGAACTTTTCATACTCCGCACATTAATTAATGAACTTATTGTACTCCGGACATTGTTTTATGAACTTATTGTACTCTGGACATTAATCGATGAACTTCTTTTACTCTGGACATTATTTTATGAACTTTGGTCTGGTTAAGCGTCCTCAATATTTATATCACTGTTAGTGTGAATCTGATCGCCATCAAATGGTTATGTCCAAGGTTTCCTTTAGATACAAGGCCATGAAGCTATTAGACCGACTATGCGCAGCACATTTTAACAAATGTAACATAATTTCTTTTTCATGTTGTTTTTTTAAAATTTCCACCACGAACTACAGGGACGGATCATATGATATATTATGTGCAACAGGGACTATACCTGGTTCTATTGGTTATCTTAAGGAATTGCATTAGTCTTGCTTAACTTATCATATAATAATATGTCATTTGTCTGCAGATGGTCAGTTTCCTATCGAGCTGAATGTTGTAGAAAAGGATCACGACTTTTTGGACACAGATTCACTCAAGTCATTATTTCGGTAAGTTCATTGTCTAAATAGTTCAAAGTTTTTACTTAACCACAAAGAGAACCTATTTTTGGGTCCTTCCTAGCACAAATGGGCAAACATATTTCAAAGACTGGGCCCATAACATTTGTACTGATCCCATAGACAATAATATATCCCATAAACAAAATATATGTATATATAAGACTAAAAGAATAAGATCAACAAAAATGAGGTTAACGCCTTGTTGAAAAACATGTACAATTGGCTGGTTGAAAGGACTTGTACAATTGGCTGGTTGAAAAGATGTGTACAATTAGCTGGTTGAAAGTACTTGTACAATTAGCTGACCTTAGACAAATTGGTTGGCTGCTGGCCTGGTCGCTGACACTCATGAATGTCCTGTCCTGCACAAGACATGAATACCTGGAATAAGTGACCTTGTAGCGCGCCATGTTCCTTGTTACCTACACACACAGAAGGGGACTCTCACAAACTCATCTGATGAGGAACATTTAAAAAAATTCCTTGAGACTTTATCATAGCAGAACCCCATTAGCAAGTCGTCATGATCCCTTGCCAACATACCCCACCCCATTTTGTCCACTTTACACGATCCCTTGCCAACATACCCCCACCCCATTTTGTCCACTTTACACGATCCCTTGCCAACATACCCCACCCCATTTTTTCCACTTTACACGATCCCTTGCCAACATACCCCCACCCCATTTTGTCGACTTTACACGATCCCTTGCCAACATACCCCCACACCATTTTGTCAACTTTACACGATCCCTTGCCAACATACCCTCACCCCATTTTGTCCACTTTACACGATCCCTTGCCAACATACCCCCGCCCCATTTTGTCCACTTTATACGATCCCTTGCCAACATAACCCCCACCCCATATTGTCCACTTTACACGATCCCTTGCTCCCCTTTCCGGTAATCCCTCCCATTTTCTGTAGGATCTCTTATTCCCATTTAATGATCCCTTCCTAATGTCTCTTTCCAGTGGTACAAGTGTGCCTTCTAATGTTACTTTGGCTCTACTCCTCATTCACTCAGCAGTTGTTGCCTCCCCTTGGCTTAACTCTGTTCAAAGCAACGAGAAATCACGCAATGCTCCCCGTATATGAATTCAATTTCGTATACAATTTGATATAACCATTCGATGATTTTAATTCGCAGGATTTGTTAAACCGAATAGCATAGGCTCTAAATAATAGAAATTCTTTACAAGATGGCCCGAAAATTCGAATCGACAAAAATTGTATGATTCTATGTTCTCGAATGCTGATCTCCAACATGAGCCATTAAAAAAAAAAATCGCAATTAATAACATGGGTAATCCATCCTACTTGAGGTGCACTGTTTCTCTTGTTATTGAACAAACAAATGGGATATTTCAATAGGGATTTAGTTCTCTTGTTATTGAACAAACAAATGGGATCTTTCAATAGGGATTTAGTTCTCTTGTTATTGAACAAACAAATGGGTTCTTTCACTTGGGATTTAGCTCGTATCCACCGACTGTAATTCACACCCGAAAAGGCTTTTGAAAATGATCTAGTTGCAAGAATTTGGGAGAAGAACAAACTCTAAATCGGTCCAGAGAGTTCTAACACAGTCACAGAAAGCTTAAAGTTTTAAGGTGTCGTCCCTGGCAACTTCAAAAAATGTTTTCTCACGCCATTATATTTTCTCAATAAATGTCAAATCACCGACCTGCCTGTCTCATTTCACGTCAAATAACCGACCTGCCTGTCTCAAATGACCGATCTGACTGTCTCATTACATGTCAAATGACCGACCTTCCTGTCTCATTACATGTTAAATGACCAACCTGTCTGTCCCATTACATGTCAAATGACCGACCTGCCTGTCCCATTACATGTCAAATGACCGACCTTCCTGTCTCAAATGACCGACCTGCCTGTCTCGAATGACCGACCTGCCTGTCTCAAATGACCGACCTGCCTGTCCCATTACATGTCAAATGACTGACCTGCCTGTCTCAAATGACCGACCTTCCTGTCTCATTACATGTCAAATGACCAACCTGTCCGTCTCATTACATGTTAAATGACCAACCTGTCTGTCTCATTACATGTTAAATGACCGACCTGCCTGTCTCATTACATGTTAAATGACCAACCTGACTGCCTCAATGACCGACCTGCCTGTCTCATTACATGTCAAATGACGTGCTGCCCGCCCTGTCCCCATATTTTCTCTATCCCCCCCC
>MUZC01000269.1:1777371-1794806 GCA_002072015.1 Radix auricularia | reverse complement strand
CCCCCCCTTTCCACTCAACTTCCCCGGCCAGTGTTTTGCTTCACATGGAATGAATTTAACCTGTAATATGGTACCGCTATTATAAACATTCCGTTATGACGGTGTTCACTCCTAACACAAGACAATGACGTGGCAACATTTGTTGTCTGTTACATATTTTGACTCACAAAACATATCCATGGCCGAGGGCTTGGACGTACGATGACATGACAACATTATGACGTCATTGTCCGGTAGAAGGGCTCGGTGACCATGGAATTTCCTTTGATAGGAAATGAATCCACGCCACGGGATTCAATCTGATTGGACGACTAGTCAACAGAAGTGTGTGTAAAGTGAATTAATGGCTACAGACATTTGAAAGACGACTGACCGATTTGTAAGAAAACTTTTATTGAGTATATTATGTGGTCTTTTTAAAGGGGTGACTGATAGTATACATCTATAACAGATAGTATTCGTAAATAATTGCTATAAAAAGAAGACCCACATACGTCGTTTTTTAAGACAGAAGCCACCCACTCAAACACACACATTTTATTGTCAACTGTAAAACGGCGTCATTAAGGGCCCGGTATTGCGGGAATTTCATCCTCTAACAAAAGGGACATGATATGTCTGGGAGTGCATGCTTACGGAGAGATATATATCGTCTTGTTCATCAGACGAACGGGGCGGGGTAGGTGCCCTCGGTCTCCATATCTTGGTCACGAAGCAGAACACCTTCTCGTGTCCGCTTCCTCCCCACACAAATTGACTGTCACAAACTTTAAAATATCGGTCCACCCTGTAATAACTGGTCTCGTCAGTGGACACTTATCTCTCTCTCCACTACGTGACGTACGTGTGACTTGTGTTGCTGTTTGTTCAGATCTGACTTGGATTTTAACGCGTGGCACCGTACTGGTTGCCGATACACAAGTTTCGTTTACTTGGTAAGTAGAAACACTTATAAAGCGGGGGTCAGTCCAAACTATAAGGCCCGGGGGCCGGATCCGACCCGCGATACCATTTAATTCGGCCCGCCATTAGTACTTAAAAGATGAGTGTGCTTTATATTATATGCCACACGAGACGTTTTGATACAATTTTTTTTTTAAATGAAAACCATCTTAGCTGCTATGTGTCTAAAATTTATTTTTGTCAGTTACATTTTTTTCCTTGTTTGCTTACTTCGCACCACTCCTAGTCCTCCCTTGGCTATTGGTAGATTACGTGCTGAATTTATCGTCACTGCACACACACACAACACGCATCCTATCAACACAGGTTCGAATCTCCAGAAATATTTACAGTTTGCCTGTCATATACTTTTAACAACAGATCTCCTATTTAGAACACAAGACCAATGATTATGTCGAGGGGGGGATAAACTCTATTGCAGGTTTACAAAAAATGATTATAACAACCATTAAGAGACGCAAGATGGCATGGTTCTGTCATGTACTGTGACATGTAAGATGGCATGGTTCGGTCATGTACTGCGACATGATACCCTTACAAAAATTATCCTACAAGGCACCGTAGAAGGGGGTCGGCGAAGAGGGCGACAACGGATAAGCTGGCTTGACAACATAGAGGAATGGACAGGGATGGGATTGAGTGAACTACTGGCAGCCGCTCAAGATAGGCAACTATGGAGATCGTTATCTGTTGATGTGTCCATGCGCTCCCCCAACGACCGCAACGGTCACGGAAATGATGATGATGAACAAGTTTCGCAAGATTCTAATCTTCTGAGTTTTGTTTAAAAGGAAGGACTTTAAAACTCATGTCTGGAGTGAGGAAGGTT
Organism: Radix auricularia; assembly: GCA_002072015.1. Taxonomy (NCBI): domain Eukaryota; kingdom Metazoa; phylum Mollusca; class Gastropoda; family Lymnaeidae; genus Radix; species Radix auricularia. The sequence continues at coordinate 1,793,014 of MUZC01000269.1, read as the reverse complement.
TTCTGGCGGGTATCGGGACTCACTTGAAAGAGTTAAACGTTCTGGACACTGTCTTCATTCACCGCAGTTTTTTTGGGGAAAGAATAAAAGATTTCTTGTGTGTTCAAACTAGACATTTTTGCTATATTAAAAACTTCATTCGGCGGACATGCACTCGCTAATTTTTATGTTCCCTGATAAGTTTGTAAGATTTGGAGACGTGACAATGTGTTGTAACTATTTTTCATCAAGTTCGCCTTTTTATTACATTGTTATTAGTAATAGATTTGTTTGTTGTTGTTTTGTCATTGTGCCCTCCACTGACCCACGATGAACGTGGAAGGCTAAACTTAAATTATTAATGTTTTTTTTTTGTTTGGTTTGTGTGAGTATGTGTGTGTGTGTGGTGTGTGTGTGCGTGCGTGTGTGTGTGTGTTTAAACTGATTATGCGGCCCGCGCTTTTCATTTTGTCAGCAATCAGGACCACCGTGAAAAAACAATTTGGAGAACCCTGATTCAGTACCCAGTGGCGTCATTGGTGGGAGGTGGGGGTAGGCCACCCCGGGTGACACCATCACAAAGGGTGACACCAAAATGTAAATTTCTATATATTCCCGTTATTTAGCATTGGAAGTCTCTGAGGAGTTTTATAGTGTAAGTCGTGAGTGGGTGGCAGCATGAGCTACCGCCACGTGTTACACTAACCTAGTGACGCTTCTGTCAGTACCGTCTTAACGCATAGGCCCGTTGGGCATTTGCCCGGGGCCCACGAGCATAGGGACCCCATGGGAATATGTTATATTATATATATTATGTATATTTATTTTTATTCCTGCGGGGGAGGGGCACATTTTTATTCCTGCGGGGGGAAGGGGGCACACTTTCTTTGCTTAGGTACCCAAAATGGTGTAAAGACGGCTCTAATAGCACACACTTTCAAAAACAACAACAAAAAACTCCACTTCCGCTGTCACCAATCTGCCACCTCCCCCGCACAGACACACGAAACGAACTACGGACCCACAGAGTCAGTTCTGACGTCACCAACAGCTATCAGATAATCAATAGACGGCAGCTCTCACATTCTTTACATTTAGCGTCTACAACATCATCCCCTCACTCCAGACTGTCAGGAGAAGGAGCATTTTGATATGTGATCATTGGGACCCATCTCAATTTGTATATGTTACCTTCTGAAGGAGAAAATGTGCCCAGTAAATATTAAATTTTTATTTGAAATCATTACCACTTCATCCTATCGTAGTTTTTTGTTTGTTTGTTAAAGCAAGTCTTTACGTTTAGCAAGTCTATACGTTTAGCAAGTCTATACGTTTAGCAAATCTATACGTTTAGCAAATCAATACGTTTAGCAAATCAATACGTTTAACAAGTCTATACGTTATCAATACGTTTCACAAGTCTATTTGTTTAGCAAGTCTATAAGTGTAGCAAGTCAATACGTTTAGCAAATCTATACGATTAGCAAATCTATACATTTAGCAAATCAATACGTTTAGCAAGCCTATACGTTTAGCAAGCCTATACGCTTAGCAAGTCAATACGTTTAGCAAATCTATACGTTTAGCAAATCTATACGTTTAGCAAATCAATACGTTTAACAAGTCTATACGTTATCAATACGTTTAACAAGTCTATACGTTTAGCAAGTCTATAAGTGTAGCAAGTCAATACGTTTATCAAATCTATACGTTTAGCAAATCTATACATTTAGCAAATCTATACATTTAGCAAATCTATACGTTTAGCAAATCAATACGTTTAGCAAGCCTATACGTTTAGCAAGCCTATACGCTTAGCAAGTCAATACGTTTAGCAAATCTATACGTTTAGCAAATCTATACGTTTAGCAAATCTATACGTTTAGCAAATCAGTACGTTTAACAAGTCTATACGTTATCAATACGTTTAACAAGTCTATGCGTTTAGCAAGTCTATAAGTGTAGCAAGTCAATACGTTTATCAAATCTATACGTTTAGCAAATCTATACATTTAGCAAATCTATACGTTTAGCAAATCAGTACGTTTAGTAAGTCAATACGTTTAGTTGGTCAATACGTTTAGCAAATCAATACGTTTAGCAAATCAATACGTTTGGCAAGTCTATACGTTTAGTAAGTCTATACGTTTAGCTAATCTATATATTTAGCAAGTCTAAACGCTTCAATCCGCCTTAGCTTAAAACTCTTCACACCGTAAGAACTTTCAATATAGGTTACGATTTTGATTGAAATTTGTGTTGTTTTTTTCTACACGACGGAGGCTTCTTGCAGCAACGGTCGTTGTTAAATGTGTCTCCACCTATCCTGATGGCAGTCCTCCCCCACACCTCTATTATCAAACCTCCAAAGTCACCGCATGTCATAGGACATGGCCGAGCCCAACCGTTGTTAGGTCCTGACATTTAGAGTTTCATTCAAATCCCTCTTTTCTCTGACCCTGATATGATACAGAGTTTTGAGGCTAGCTTGTCATTGTAACATGGATACACGCATTCAAATAACTATTTTTTGGGGAGGGCTGGAGGAGGTGGGTAGTGGTGGTTATACCTCCCTTCCTTAAAAAAAATTTTGTTTAAAACTTTATGATCGTGCTTTGAATCTAAATGAAGAGACACATTCGCTTCTTTATCTAACATCCATCTCTTAAAATGGTCGTGCCATTCTGATGTTTATGGTTACCTCCCCCCCCCCCCCCAACAACGACACAAGTCTTTAATTAAGCGCCATTACCAACTACTGAAACTAGGTCAATGTGTTTGGGCCCCAGGCCTCATGTTCTGTGTGACTGTGAGTGATAAAAACTTTTTTTTTTGAAATTCTGCACTCCGTCAGGTCAGTGTCCTCGAGATTGTAAGGTCAGTGTCTCCATGATTGTAAGGTCAGTGTCGCCATGTCTGTTAGGTCAGTTTTGAAATCTCAGATAGAACAATTAGAAGATCCTATAACGTGACTGACCATCTCCGTGGTTTTGGTTTTGTCCCGTTATTTTGTGGACCTTCCATCTGAAGACAATACAATATTGTCAGAGACAAGGTCTATGTTGAAACACTTCTAACGTAATGTTGTTTTCTACAAAATAGTATGTTCTTCTACTAGATGGTGGCCGTATATGTATTTATTTAAAGTCCCATAACCTCTTTTTTTTCGAGGTCGTAGGGGATTCTAATGTTTCCATTAGAACATTATCTGGCTTGATAGACACTGGCGGCGCCCATCCCTCTCCAGGTCAGCGGATGACTTTCTTAGCGTTAGTCATTTCTCAACATTTTTATAGTGGCTTTTCGTGGACTCGTTCCCACACCCTTCAGCTTGTGAGGCGAGCGCACTATTCACCTCGCTACCCAACCGCCGTATATTATCCACTGAATATCTGTACAAACACAAATACACAATTACAATTATTACACAATTTCCTTTAAAGGGAATGAATAATTTCTTGCTGTCTTTGTCCTTTAACTCAGTCTCACATAAGTTTCATTTGTTTCATTTATTAAACTCTTCACTTACTACTCTTACCTGACATCATTGAAATGGTCTCGGCCAACTTTCACTTAAGCTCTCTGTCACGCATACTCTCATCTTTCACTTAGCTGTCCGTCACTCATACTCTCATCTTTCACCTTAGCTCTCTGTCACTTTAAATGTCCGTCACTCATCCTCTCATCCTTCACTTTAGCTCTCTGTCACTTTAGCTCTCTGTCACTTTAGCTGTCCGTCACTCATACTCTTTCACCATAAACATACATTCTCGTACAAATTACTTACAAGCCCTAACAAACCCTTTATTTAAAAAAAAATTGTAAAAGCGAGTGAGAGAGGAGGGATGGGGGGGGGGAGGAGAGAGAAAGCGAGAGACTGAAAGAGTTGGTAAGTGAAGAAGGACAATTTGAGACCCAAGTCAATTTGACTCGTTCTTTGGAACAGTCGGCTATAGTTCGGCTGAACCGGTGCACACCTACATGGCACAACTGACTTCATCAAATACACTTGGACTTTCTTCGTGCTCCGGTGACTTTGGCAGCTTTCAATTGCGTGCTCCTATTTTTATAACGAATGGCACACGGATCTGTGTGAGATAAATGACAAGATGCGTGTGTTTGTGTGTGGAGCTGAGGTGAGTTTAGTGACAATGTCCAGTCATATTGGATCAGTGTACTATGCACGCGCTGTTTGTTTAATGTAGACTAGAGCAGAGGTAAGTTGACTGTGTGGATGGTACACAGACACCATTGATTGACTGTGCGGATGGTACACAGACACCATTGATTGACTGTGTGGATGGTACACAGACACCATTGATTGACTCTGTGGATGGTACACAGACACCATTGATTGACTGTGCGGATGGTACACAGACACCATTGATTGACTGTGTGGATGGTACACAGACACCATTGATTGACTCTGTGAATGGTACACAGACACCATTGATTGACTGTGTGGATGGTACACAGACACCATTGATTGACTGTGTGGATGGTACACAGACACCATTGATTGACTATGTGGATGGTACACAGACACCATTGATTGACTGTGTGGATGGTACACAGACACCATTGATTGACTGTGGATGGTACACAGACACCATTGATTGACTGTGTGGATGGTACACAGACACCATTGATTAACTGTGTGGAAAATACATAGACACCATTGATCGACTCTGTGGATGGTAATGGTACACAGACACCATTGATTGAAAATGTGTGGATGGTACACAGACACCATTGATTGACTGTGTGTGGATGGTACACAGAAACCATTGATTGAAAATGTGTGGATGGTACACAGACACCATTGATTGAAAATGTGTGGATGGTACACAGACACCATTGATTGAAAATGTGTGGATGGTACACAGACATCATTGATTGTGTGGATGGTACACAGACACCATTGATTGTGTGGATGGTACACAGACACCATTGATTGAAAATGTGTGGATGGTACACAGACACCATTGATTGAAAATGTGTGGATGGTACACAGACATCATTGATTGTGTGGATGGTACACAGACACCATTGATTGTGTGGATGGTACACACACGTCACCGACGCCTCGCTCACCCTCACCCACCGACTCGGCGTCATCGCATGTCTAAGCTTGAATACACTTGAAACTGTCTGTTGTTAACTTAGTCGTCTGCTGGGTTGTCTACCTTTGTGGTTGTGGCGGATGACACTTAAATAACCTCAGTTTGTTGACGCTATAAACCGCTTTTACACACAGTGATCTAAAACCAACGCGCGTCTCCAGTGTTGGTTGTTACATCGAACACATGACGTCACACTCGTCTGTGTCGTGTGCTATTGTGGAATAGATTTCTACAACTTGTAGAACCATGCGACCGATCCTAAAGCCAGGACGTCGCTTTCTAAACGACACATAAAAACCTGTGTATTACGTAACGATCGTCAACAACTCACTGAATGCCACGTGTACATAGTGTCTTGTTTCGTGTGAGGAGGTGGGGGGGGGGGTTTGTTACAGTGATATTGACGGGGCAGATCAAACTGACGTCACCGCTTCTGTCACCCCCCCCCCAGTGAGTGTTTCTGGTCCTACTCGACACATACATTGAGACGGGTTAATCCACGCTTGGACACGGGCTAAACCACTCATTTCAACACTGGGTCAACATTACGTTTCCGTCTAGTCCCAGGTTCAATATTTGTCAACAGGTATATACGCCAAGGTCCGTGGTTCTAAAACCAACATCTCCTACTACCCCACCGACGGTCTGGTGATGACCAGGGTGAGCCAAGATTTTGGACGACCTCTTTCACTTAAAACAAATGTTTTCCGTAAATGCCCCCTCCCCTTCTGTTAAGGTAAAAAGATCCTCTAGGGGAGACCGCCTCTCTTTATTGATCAGTTTCTGGACAAATGGCACCATTATCTTCCCAATTTTCTGTTAATTATTTGAAATCATTGTAACAAAATACGTTAACGTCACAACTGACTTCAAATCAGGTGTTAGATCTACAGTGAACAATGGAACAAACCCTATAGCTGGGGTAAGTGGGATTGGTCAACACAGCGCTTTCTGGTCAACAAAATTGGCTTTATACTCGGTGCTATTAAATTAATAGTTTTTCAGTTAGTGTATTGACCGACTGCTGTCCCACACATTGACCCCTACTGTCCCACACATTGACCCCTACTGTCCCACACATTGACCCCTACTGTCCCACACATTGACCCCTACTGTCCCACACATTGATCCCTATTGTCCCACACATTGATCCCTAGTGTCCCACACATTGATCCTTACAACTGCCCACATCCCCACATTTCAATCATACACAAACTATTTAGGAGCAATCACTTTACTGTCTGCTCTAAAGGGCGAGCCATTATTGGTAATTATTGTATTGTTGGCCTTTAACCCGTTGTATCACGTTTCTCATTGCAGGAGACTCGAGACACTCAACAAAAATGCTGGCATGAAAATACACTCTCATTCCCGGAAGAAGGTAAGCCACGCTGTCGACTCTAAGGCCATCACTACTGTCTACATGAACTTTACTGTTTCTCTCTGCTGCCTGACTCTCGTGTCACACCAAATTGTTTGAAAATTGATGTCTTGTAATTAATCGTTTGCCGCTGTTATCTTCTTAAATATGACGTTGATAAGCTCAGTGATTTGTTTTCTGAATTCATTTATTAAAAGCTAAAAGATAAGGGAAACTTCATGAATGAAATGTGTAATCTGACCTGTGTCATGTCTCTATACTCAAACGCGTAGTGAAGAAAGTTGACACGACAATAAAGAACTAAACTTAAAGTTAATCCTATTTCTGATCGTTTATTAATGGTTGTGATCAATCCTTTGGCTTGCTAGAAAAGTTTTTGTTTTCCGGTATATAATATAGTATCGAGCTGTTGGCATCTATTTTTAACCATCTGTAATCTTAATGTCGACCTCTGACCTCTTGTTTGACCGCGTGTAACTAACGAGTCTGGCCAAGTAACACGAACTTGTCGTATCTGAGCCAGGAATATGATAACATAGAGAGCCGCCCAGTTGGGCCTAATGGGAACTCGGGGTCCGTAGGTGGGTGGGAATATGACGGGGGGGGGGAGGGGGTGAGTGCTAGAAAGGTTGTGGGTGTTGCCATGGCGGATTAATCTTGTCCGGCATTCAAGGGAAGGACCCGTGGAAGTAGAAGTATGAAAAACTAATGATTTACTACTTTGTAATAGGGGACAAATCTTTTGCGGACAAAATTGTTTTGTCACGTATTTCTTTAGTGAGGCTGTTGAAGCTCATATCCCCACCCGCCCACAGTGTGTGGCTGATCCACGTGACCAGGGGAGTAGTCAAGTATATACCGTCCAGTGAAGACTACTCTTGTCCAGGGCTAATGATGTCATCATCCATCAAGAACATCTAATAGTTTCACTATAACTAAACATTGTTTGGAAGGGGGGGTTAGTGAGCCCAACTAGTCTTTCTCACTTGAGATCTGTGCCCAGGTGTAAGCCAGTGGATGTTTCATGGTGTGAGAACCTTACGGATACAGTTCAAATTTCAACATTATTTTAGGTCGAGTGTCTTGATCTATGTCTATTCCCAATTGATGCCGTGGTCCAATTGATGCCGTGGTCCAATTGATGCCGTGGTCCAATTGATGCCGTGGTCCAATTGATGCCGTGGTCCAATTGATGCCGTAGTCCAATTGATGCCGTGGTCCAATTGATGCCGTGGTCCAATTGATGCCGTGGTCCAATTGATGCCGTGGTCCTATTGATGCCGTGGTCCTATTGATGCCGTGGTACAATTGATGCCGTGGTCCTATTGATGCCGTGGTCCTATTGATGCCGTGGTCCAATTGATGCCGTGGTCCAATTGATGCTGTGGTACAATTGATGATGTGGTCCAATTGATGCCGTGGTCCAATTGATGCTGTGGTACAATTGATGATGTGGTCCAATTGATGATACACAAACCACGAACAGCAATATTAAAATGTGGCGAAACAAACATCTGATGGGAAAAATCTCTAACAGTGCATTAGTGCGTCATGTGCACGTTTAGACATTGTGACGCGTGAGGAGACAGCTTGATGATGAGGTCAGTGATGACGAGCTAGATGACAACAGAAGTGTAACCATGGTAACAGTCATGCTTGTCCCAGTTGTTTAGGATACTACGAGGGTCAGGTCACGTCTGCCGGTGTGTCTGGCCATTGGATGGTCCGATTTCACGGCTAGCATCCCCCAGGATGCCAGCCCTCAAGGACCGACTCAATTGTTGACTACAGACCACAGCAATACCTCAAATGGTAACGAGGCCCCCACCACTTGTTCCGTCAAGTGCTCAAGGAAAATGTTTCCCATACTACCAGGCGGTCACTTGGTCAGCGTGCAGCCAGCGGACCGAGGTATTGGATGTAATACTACGTCACTACTTCAACAACAAGCTGCACTAGTCGTTATATAATATGCTGACCCAGGAATAATCGTGCCAGAATTGTGATATAATGTGTACAGTTGGACTGAGCGGCAGAACTGTGTTATTTTGTGTACACTTGGACTGAGTGACGGATCTGTGTTATTTTGTGTACACTTGGACTGAGGGACAGAACTGTGTTATTTTGTGTACACTTGGACTGAGGGACAGAACTGTGTTATTTTGTGTACACTTGGACTGAGGGGCAGAACTGTGTTATTTTGTGTACACTTGGACTGAGGGGCAGAACTGTGTTATTTTGTGTACACTTGGACTGAGGTGCAGAACTGTGTTCTCTTTGGAGTAATTTAGTTTGATGGTTTAATTTACGCGCAAACTGGATTTAAATCTACCAAATCATGACTGTGCTAAGTTGTGTATTATTATATCACGTAGGCTGCAAAAAATCAAATTCCTATTGTTAAAATGACATGACATCACCAGCAACCACTGACCTGAACCCCTGACATGCTACTGACCGATGTCCTTGACTCGTAGAATCACCCAAGCCTATCACACCAGTGCCCGACAAATCCCTATTTCAAAACACTTTGACTCAAGCTTATTCATGACCTTGTGCTGGAGTCCCATGTGTCGCAGGAGTTCCGGGTGCCCTAAGAAATCAAAGGTTGCTGTTGTGGACATTTATGTGGTTTACATACTCATCTCATAGCTTTAAATATGCACTTGATAGAAACGAGTGCCGTGGAGATGCAACTTGACCGTAGCCGAGGGCACCTTATACTGAAAAATTAGTTACAAATTTAGGCTATTAAATTGAATCATTTTCAATAATACTCTTAGTGATTTTGATTTGGTATATATATTTAATGAATAAATTAAATCCATTATTTAACACAGTTTATTGATTCTGTTTCAGGGCACCAGCGAAGAAGATGAAGAGGAGGATTTATGTGCCCTGAGTGAGAAGTGGGAGTATCAGAAGTCTGCCCGTCGCTGGTCCAGGAAAGAGCAGCAGAGCCCCTGTAGTACAAGCCCCAAAACCTTTGAGAACAGAGCAGGCAGCCATGACAGTCTCCTAGCTGATCAGGACAGCGGCAGCCAGGCGGGAAACAGCCCACTTCTAGATTCAAAGATGCCCCACACAGAGGGGGTTACCTCCCTTTGGGATCACAGCCTCCATCAACAGAGGCAGTCCGTCCTGGCAGACGTTTCTTCTGGTTACTCTCACTCCACTGAGTCCTCCACATCGCCCCCTCTCAGGCGGGCAGCCAGTGAGAGGGTCAAGCCAACAAAAAATCTTTGGAAGAAGATGGAGGGCATGAAATCCAAGAAGGGTCGCGGCCAGCGTAACATCGTGGACATCAGTGGTCCTGTGGTGGCAGATAAAGAAAACATGCAGGCCAAACTTCAGAAATTCAACTGTCGAGACATCTCTCCCACATCAGACACTCCGCACAAGTCTGATGACATCCAAACTGGCCCCCTGGCCTCATCAGTTACCTCACCTAACTCAGGGCAAGGCTCACCCTTTCGCTCAAGCCATTCCCCCGTTAGTCAGTCGGTTAAAGCTCGATCCCCACCTGTTAGCCAGGCCCCATCTGCCAATGCTGCTCATGACTCTAGTCTCAATGAGTTCTACAGTGCTCACTCTCAGTTCCTCCAAACTCTGCAGTCGGCCCAGCAGCAAGAAACTGGTGTGGTCAAGAAAAACAAAAGCGACAGCAACCTGCAGGAGATTTTCATCCTGCCACAGAACCACCAGCCCGGCCGGTTCCCCACAGTCCTTCAGAACGGTTACATTGAGACAGACAGTGCAATGTCACATGGTAGTGTTGTCAAGGACCTTGCTTCTTGTCCTGACAGCCCTGATGGTGCTAGCTTTGTGCAAGGACATCGCATTAGTTTCTACGACAACTTCTTGCCAGTGGATGGTCAAACTACCAACATTCCAGGAGAGTCACCACTGCATTTGTCTAAACATGACACAAATTGTGGCACAAGAGAAAACTCCTATTCCACCTCAAGTGCCACAGACACAGTAGATGGTGGCATTCACAGTCGAAGCTTTCTTTCTCACACATTGGACTGTATCCGAGAGTCCAGGGGCACCTCTGTGTTAAGCAATTCTGACAGCTCAACTACAGCAGGTCTATCAGACAGAGACAGTCGAAGACAAGCCTCAGACCAGGGTTCAGGTAATAGCACTGTGTCTAGAACGTTGAACTCAAATCAGGGAGTAGTGGCTCATAATTCAAGACTGGGCCAGTCTAGTCGAGAGTCCAGCATAGAATCAACATCGTCCAGTTTAGTGCCGGTCTCACACAGTGCCAGTTTGGATTCTTACTTCATAGATAATGACAGTGAAGTGTCCAGCGTTACACTTAAGCAGGATTACCACGAGTTTGACCTCATCCTCCAACAACTTTTTGATAATATCAAGGAACTCAACAGTTATGTCACTAAAGACAAAGGTAAGTTTGAACTCTTGAAGTATTTGCCATGAGCAGGAGTCTCTACATAAAAAGTTCTCTACCAAGATCCTTACTACACCAAAGTTTTCTACCAAGATCCTTAAACCAAAGTTCTCTACCAAGATCCTTACTCCTTACACCAAAGTTCTCTACCAAGATCCTTTCTCTACCAAGATCTTTACACCAAAGTTCTCTACCAAGATCCTTTCTCTACCAAGATCCTTACACCAAAGTTCTCTACCAAGATCCTCACAATACCAAAATTCTCTACCAAGATTCTTACAACACCAAAGTTCTCTACCAAGATTCTTACAACACCAAAGATCTCTACCAAAATCCTTACAATACAAAAGATCTCTACCAAAATCCTTACAACACTAAAGATCTCTACCAAAATCCTTACAATACAAAAGATCTCTACCAAAATCCTTGCAACACCAAAGTTCTCTACCAAAATCCTTACAACACCAAAGATCTCTACCAAAATCCTTACAACACCAAAGATCTCTACCAAAATCCTTACAACACCAAAGTTCTCTACCAAAATCCTTACAACACCAAAGTTCTCTACCAAGATTCTTACAACACCAAAGTTCCCTCTGCTATTGAATCTCTGTGTGTCCTGCAATGACGTTTTATTATTAAAAAATGCCCTCAAAGTGATGAGCTTGTAAAGCATTATTTTGTCATAGATAATGTGGCAAGTTGTAATTAAAAGATTGTTTTTAGACATTGTGAAGTTGAAAAATTTGAAGAACTATCTGCTTTCTGAAATAACAATCGCTTCTCTAATCATGGGAATTTAATTGGGCAAAGACTTCCTTAGCTGCACAGCATAGACAGAACCTTGCCAAACATACTATTTAATCTATCTCACAATTGTCTGTTATAATATCAACATCATTGATTGTATTTAATGAGTCCAGAATGGGTCCAAGAAAACACAGAACATGTCAAAATGTATTAGTAAATGTAATGTTTGTCGGCCTGCTGTGTTTCACAACCAGCGATTCAGCTCACTACCATTAAAAACACCACCACTGGTGTAATTTATTTATTTCAGGGGGTATGCCTTACGTTAGTCTCCCACTGTGGTAAAAGTTGTCTTTGGATGTTTACCCAAGTTGAAAAGGAAACACCAACAGCTGAGATATGATTTATTACGAGATGCACCGGATTTAAAACAAATTGACAAGCAAGAGATAACACACCTTAAGCGTTAATGTCAATAAATGTGTTCATTTTATTGTAGCCGACAAATATTGACGCCTCAAAATAACACTAGACGAAGATTTATTACATCTCAGATATAGGACCTCCTACTCTTGTGGTGGAGGCCTGGATGTGCCAGAGTAAAGAAGGGGGATGGGGTGGTATGTAGTGACCTCAGTGGATGTACTATAAAGGGTGAGGAGCATGGGCATGGGCAGAATCCTAAAATTTAAGTGTGTGGCTCTGGGGTGTTCCAATGGTGCATTTCGAGTTACATATTGTCAGCGAAATACCAAACAGCTTCGGATGGCCATAAATATCGTCACTCAGTTCAAGGGAAACACACTATGTCTACGGAGTTGTGCCGCCCATCTACCAGCTAGCTCACCGAAGAGTTCTTCTAAGCCTGTCTCTATCTATGTGGACTGTACGGTGTCCGGAGAGATGAGCGTGTGAGAATTTAACTTTGAAGGTCAAAGATCAATAAATACACAAGTTGACACTGGGAAGTTTGACATCCTTACATTCAAGGCATTTCAAGGTCATTAATTCATCTCTTCTCTGGGTGTAGCCACATCAGCACTTGGTGGTCAATAGACTGATGGGTCGGGTCAACAGACCGGTGGGTCGGGTCAACAGACCGGTGGGTCGGATCAACAGACCGGTGGGTGGGGCCAACAGACCGGTGGGTGGGGTCAACAGACCTATGGGTCAACAATGATTGTTTCCATACACAATTACTCATTTGAATTTGACAATCCTGCAAGAAAGCCCCAATTTCATAATCGGGATAAAATAGAAAACGCAACATTCAAACCCCCCCCCCCCATTTTTTTCCATGATCAATTAGTAACATGACTTGCTTTCACTGTCAAATGAACTGTAATATTTGTGACAACGATTTAGTCTTTGAGAGTCCTACAGCCCTTTGTTTCAAACTAACGCAAGTCAAAGAAAGTGTGACCATCGAGGTGTGGGGAGAATGACGCCAGAGGCTAGAACAATTGAACAGGTAATGAAGGGAGATCACCGAACAATCTTTGAAAACAAAACTGATTTTTAATAAATTATGAAGAGTTGAAATGTCATCGTGCTCTTAAAATTTCATGAAATGGCACGTGACGTCACTTGTTCTCGCTCACCTGACAAATGATTGTCATTGTTAATGGACAGGGGTGGGGGAGGGCAATATTTTAGTCATTGGCATCACCGAACTGTTCTCTATTCTATTAAAAAAGTCAAGACATTTATATCGTCTTCAGTGTTCGCTCTTATGTCAATTCTACCGAAAAGCCTCATCATTTGAGAGACTCCCATTAATGGTTTTTTTTTTATAGTTTTTTATTCTTGAATAAAATTTAGTCATGTATTATGCCCCCCCCCCCCCCGCACATAACTTCCTCATTTCTTTCATAGTTGAAATTTTGAACTCAATCATTGGTAAAGGTCTAGCCCCCTCCCCCCTCTACTAACAAAATGTATTGTTCCCACCCTTCAATGCGACCTATTTTGTCGTTATGGTGGTTACGTCAGAAACACTGGTCCCCGGCCAACCATTATTATTGGAGGTTTCTGTGACCCACTTCACAGGCAGTTAATAGAACGGGTGACAGTACTCCCCCCTCTCAGCAGTTAGGAGACCATTGGCCAGTTGGTTCATGAGTAGATGGCCACTAATTACAACATGGCCGCTTGTAATTGGCCCTCATAGCGTTTTCTCACGACCATACAGCCGACTTAGTGGTCAAAGACCTTAATAGGCTTGTTTCGTAGTGGATACGCTGTGATCCGCATTTTTGATTAGCCGTTTGATGTTGAAGGACTGATATATTGCCCAATAAACAAACTGGAAAACAATTTCATAATGAATGGACTGATATAATTGAATAGCTGTCAAAATTGTTACTATACTACGCCCTTTAGTACCATAGAAATGCGTATTTTATAAAGTAAAAAGTTGATCTGGGAACAAAGAAATGAACACGTTAATTAGTCTCTAAACATATCCATTGAACTATTTATCATTGATGTTTTCTGGGGTCTAGTGTGAAGCAAGTCACTTCAGTTGAGTGTTTGAGTTCTTCATAGTTTCAATGTTGGCTTCGGTTTGTTTTATTAATACTTTTATGAAATCTAAAATTGAATTCCATTGTCTTTTCAAATATCAACTTGTAACGCGTGAATTCATTGAATGAATGGAGTCGTAAACTTAAATGATTGCCAAAGCCCACACCATCAGCACTCATCCATGTCTAACCTTATCTTATCTTATATGTTACAGACGCTCCTTCTGTATAGAAGATTATTGCGTCCTAAGTATTTCTATGGTTTGTGTTTAGTCTTGTATTCTTATTAGAGTTTTAAATGATGATAAAGTGTTGGCTTTCCTGGTTTCTTCAGGCAACCCATTCCACGCCCGAATACCGGACGGAAAGAAAGAAAACTTGCATGTGTTTGTTCTTGCATATGGAATGAGAAAGGTGTTTTTATCATGTCTATCTGAGGGTTGTATTAATTTATCTTTGTGTTGTATTTCTAAATTAGAATTAATTGCCTTATGTATAATTACTAATTTACTCTTGGTTCTTCTATCCTCTGTGTTTCAAGGTTTAATGATTTAACTAATGGTGTTACTCTTGTCAGTTTTGAATATTCTCCAGTAATTAATATGGCAGCTCTTTTTTGAATTCGTTCTAACTTATCAATATTTTCTTTGGTGGATGGGTTCCATACAGAAGATGCATATTCTAGTATAGGTCTCACCAGGGTGAGGTAGTAACTTTTAACTTCACCAACTGAAGGCTTTGTTGCCGGTCTCCAAGACGGTAATATCCGCACAAAGCTTTCATACATAAACTGATCTATAGCAAGGTTCAACATTTACAATGTTATGTACATTATTTCAACACAGCCATTTCAATTGCGGGCTGGGCAAAAAGTCGATATTTTGAAACATATTTTGAAACGTATAGAACTACGTAAGGAATGTGTTAGTACTCATCTGTTAGTTTATATTGTTTCTGTTACCTAATGTCCACAGAGTCCAGCGGGAACGTCACTTACCACTCCGCTGCCACGACACCAGGCAGAACAACTCAAGGGCCACTCCAACTGACCATGTCAGGGTCACACCAGCCCAGATATGACCTTGACAGCCCTGCCTCTCCAACATCTGACCTCGTCATGTCCCCGGCCTCGCCCCTGTCCCCCAGGGGCGTAGACGAATCCATTGAGGAGAACAGTTCCAGTGGTGGAGAGAACATGTCTAGTGGAGGGGAGAGCAGCAACTCTGGCAGTGATGACCAGGAGGTTGACCTGTCACATGACGACTCCCTTGACCAAATCACTGAGGTGTCCATGGAGCGGAGAGACTCTGGTGTTGGACATTCATTGACAAGAGCTCCAGGGTTGGTTGGTCTTATTTACCTTTGTGTCTTTTAGTTATTCAGAGAGATTCTTTAATCTAGTAAATACATAAACATTTTCCACTTCTAAATGCACTGCCCCACCCCTTCCTCATGCACCGCCCACCCC
>MUZC01000269.1:1758958-1776536 GCA_002072015.1 Radix auricularia | reverse complement strand
CACTGCCCCACCCCTTCCTCATGCACTGCCCCACCCCTTCCTCAGCCACAGCCCCACCCTTTTCCCATATTGCCCAATTTCAGCCCATCACATATTTATAGACCATGTTAATAATGCCCAAACTTTGCCTCATAAATTGTTCTCATCCCTCATTACATTCTTCACATTTGAACTGACAGGTCAGAGGTCATTAGACAGATGGAAATATTGATAGAGTAGATATTACCTTGTATGGTCTTTGAACTGAGAACTAACTGCTTATTTTAGCTGATTATTGAACAGGTTTGTTTATGACCAGACCTCATTACACAAGTATCTGGGGCGTCCTGTTGCTTCAAATACATCTAGCATTTAATGATAATTTCTGTTAATATTTTTTTTACTAAAATATGATCTTCACTTTTTTTATGTCAGAGATCGGAGGAGGAAGAAGTTAAGATGGAATAGTTTCCAAAAGTGCCACAGACCAGATGTGACCAGCCGTGCCATGCAGATCAACAGTCTGTCAGTCAACCAACTGGTCAGACTGCAGAAATGGTCCTTGCTCAAACTGACCGGCATCATGGAGAAATGTCTGCCTGTCAATAAATCTGGATGGAACTGGATGGTGCCCAGGTTTATGAAAAGACAAAAGGTAACATTTGTTTCCTGGACTCCATTTTTATAACTGCTTTTCTTGAAAGATTTGTATCAGAAATTTCCTTGTTTATTTGGTTCTGTGGGAGGCTATCTATAAGTGATGGCAGTTAAAGCTAAGAAATAATAGAATAGGCATAGTACTGTGAGTGTTAGCAAAGTATTATTAGTGTAAGCAAAGTACTGTTAGTGTAAGCAAATAACTGTTAGTGTAAGCAAAATACTATTTGTGTAAGTTAAGTACTGTTAGTGTAAGATAAGTACTGGTAGTGTAATCAAACTATTATTAGTGTAAGTTAAGTACTGTTAGTGTAAGTTAAGCGCTGTTAGTGTAATCAAAGTATTTTTAGTGTAAGATAAATACTGGTAGTATAAACTCTGATATCTATTTGATCATCTTGTGTTCACCAGGCCCCTGATTACAGTGATAAAAATGTCTTTGGTGTTCCATTTACTTTGATGGCCCAAAGAACCGGTCAGCCCCTGCCTCAGTGTGTGCTGTATGCCATGCGTTACCTCAGGCGCACATCTCAGAATGCAGTGGGAATATTTCGAAAGTCAGGGGTTAAGTCTAAAATCCAGCAGCTCCGTGACCACCTAGAGGCACACCCTGGTGAGAATCTTGTTGTAACTGTGTTTCCATCTCTCCATCAGCTTTACTTTGGTACCATCACAAGATTTTCTAATAATGGTGTTGGTATAAGAAAGTAGGCCTACTTTATAAAATTGAACAGGCAATAAGTCAATACAATGTCATAGAGAGTTTAAGTTTATGTTATTTCTCTCAACTTACTGCATGGTTAAGTTCTTTGAAATTTCAGTTAGCAAGAAATTTTTAAAACTTTTTTTTTCTCCAGAATTTATTTCCTCATTCTGATGGAATTATCTATTCTGGAAATTTGTCGTGGGCTACCATGCTTTCTTAAAATGTTAAAATCTTTTTTTTATAATACAATACATAATGATAACTTTGGTATTGAATTAAAAGGAAAAGAATGGTGTTTCTCAGACTCATGACTTTATTTTCATAAAATAATATGATTTTGTTTTAGTGAATTCAATAAATTAAAAAAAACAAAACTTTTTTTTTTTATAAAACCCCATTCAATAATAATAATAATAATAACTCATTTATAGTCACAAAAATTTTGATTTTTATAAACAATGTAATAAAATGGTGTTTTTTCTGAACTATTTTTATCATATTTACAGCAAACAAAAATAATTTCACATTAAAAAAACAAAGAAATAAAACATTAGGGCTCAAAATAATGCAAAAATTGAACTGTTAACAATGGAACTGGAAGCTATACTATGCATTGCAACAAGAAATTATTTTAAATTCTATTTTTAAACAAAGTGATTATTCGCACGGTTTTCCCGTGCATATAATTTTTAATATTATTAGCACGGGTCGGGTCTTGTCGTCGCGCATGCGTACTCCCAGCGGTTGATAACAAAATAATAGCCAATTTCACTCGATTTAGGCTAAATTATGCAGTTATATGTTAATAGTACTAATATTTATATGTTTATGGTACTAAAACTAGTTACAATTTAATGATTGATGTCTAATAAATGATAATTGGATATAACTTTAAATAATCGCAAAAACTAACAAGTTTCTCTAGACTTGGTTAGCGGATCGAATCCTGATAAAGCTTATTTTTAAAATATATTCTTTTTTTTTATTTTCTTGGTTTTTGTTTTACAACCACAGTGATGATGCTTGCAAACACTCAAACAGGCTTTTTTTCCAGGGACAATTTTTTTATATCCCATGAGTGAGTCACTGTTACTACAAGTGTTACTACCGAACTGAAGTTACTAGTTTAGTTTACGACTAGTTACTGTTCACTGTTACTGTTATGCTTATACTCATACTCAGTTCAGTCTTACTTACTTACACTTACAGTACAGAACAGAGTACGGACTCTCACTTTTTAATTTTTTTTTAAATGATGCTTTACCATCATAAAGTCTTTCACTTTAATTAATAAATGATTAATTATAAATCATTAATGATCAACTAGCGAACGGCAATATGATTCAATATGCAGGTCCGCTCAGACTCGGATTCTTGCTCAAATACTAATACTATTACTATCAATATCAGTGACAGCAAAATTAGTTTACCGTGCCGTGCAAATAATTATAATGTTTGATATTTTTTGTTCAAAATCTCATAATCATTGTCATCTTCATAATTTGTAGCCATTGGTCATTGACTCATTGAGTAACAGTAACAGTCACAGTGACACTGTCTGTCACTGTCAGTAACTAAATATAGTCGTAATTTATATTTGTTTTATTTGCGCAGGCTATTAGGTCTAATAATATTTATTTGACTCAATTAAACAACAATTAAATCAATTACAGTAGACAGTGTCCTAAAATTTAAATATCAACTATACTAATACTTTACATTACCTTAATTATTACACTTTGTTGTTAGTAAGTGTAGATTAGCATTTCAAAAAAGTGCGAATAATTATCGGCATGGTCGAACCGTGCTAATAATTTTCAAAATTATCGGCACGGTTATGACGTCAAAACCGTGCGAATAACGCTTGCCATTTTTAAATTTTAAATTAAATTGCACTTAATTTTGTGAAAATGTTTAGCAACTTTCAAATTAGTTACTATCTTGTTTTTGTTATTATTTGTAGTATAAATATTATCAGTTCATCAAGGCATTTGAGATGGGGGCGGGGTTTGTTGTTCATCAACAGATGACTTGTCAACATTATCAATTTTCAATTGTCAATTTTACTAGACCACTAGCACTAGGCGTATGATTCATCAGCAATTTAAATATATTTTTTTTCATCATCATAGTATTTAAAATAATATTAGATTGATAACCAGATGCACTGGTTGAATATCCATGTTTGTAACAAACATAGATAACCAAAATTAAAACAAACCTGAATATCCATGTTTGTAACAAACATAAAAAACCAAAATTAAAACAAGCCTTTCAAACACTTCTTTTGCAATGAAAACACATGCAAACAAAGAATTTACATATTTTTTTTATTCAAGGGAAATCATTATAGATTACATTTAAACTAATTTTAGTTCAAAGACTAAGGAAAGAAACAATCCAGTTTTAATAATTTAACACTGCTCCCAAAAAAGAGTTAATGATCAAGAAAATGCAATATTTTTCTATTTCAAAAACTGTCGAATGTAAACTCTCTGTGGTATGTAGCCTTTTAAAAATATTAAAAATATTTTTGATATGCATTTCTAAAATCGACTAAACTAATAGGTAATAAATGCAGAGACCACTAAAAGTATTTATATTCTGATAGTAATTGGACAAGAATCTTAAGGCTGTGAGTTATGAGCTGTTACCTTTGCGGCCACAAAGTACATTAAACGCTATTTTTGTCCATTTTTTACTTCACCCGTCACAAACTGTCACAAATCTTGGACCCCNCCTCCCGCCTGTCACACTCCCCCCCCACCTCCGGAGTTTTATGTACTTTATGGACTGCCTATTTTGAATATTTGTCTTCCTTCAACTCACTCTTATATTTGCGCCCACTTTTTATGGCAATATTTTTTTTTGGCATACAAAAAATATATTTTCAGAAAGTAAATAGATTTAGAGGGAAAGGAAATGGAGAAAAATAAAATGTCTAGTTATATCGTTAAAGAACAACAGAACAGAACAACAAGTGTGAAATTATGAAATTTAAAAAAAAATTAACTTTTAAAAATTGTTATTGGATTTGTATGCTGTTGTTCATTTTCAAGAGTTTTATCCCTTTAAAAGAAACTTACAAATTTCCGCTCTTTTTATAATTTTAATTTGAGTAGAGTCAGATTAAACTGGCCCCGTCAGCCCTGATGACTGTTTCTAGTTTTTAAGTATCTGTTGATTCTTCAAAGATTGATAAGTTATTATGAGCTCAAGGTCGATTCAATGCCATCCCCAGAAACCACAGACTTTGAGGATGCCAATGCTTACAATGTGGCGGACATGCTCAAGACTTACTTCCGTGATCTACCTGAGTGCCTGCTCACTAATAAAATGTCTGAAACATTTCGAAGTATTTACACTTGTAAGTAGCACCTTGTGACTCTTGACGGTATTTCAAATAGCTTCTATCTGATCAATTATCAACTTTCCTAAACATTCGTATTAATATGATATAATGTGGAAATAAGTTCAATGTCAACAATTTTAAATAATAAAGAAAAATTTATTATATATATGTATAATTATATTCATTTAAATATGGTGGGCATTAAATAAATCTACGCATGAAAATATGTTCAAGTCCAACAAGATCTTTAAATAAACCAAAAAATAAAAAATAAATAAATATTGATCTTGAAACCAAAACAAAATTAAATCCTTGAAATTATACAGCTTTAGGCCTTTTATAAAATTAAATTTTTGTAATGAACAGAACATTCTCAATCTTGATGTTCAAATCTAAGATCTGATAGATTAAAATAGTTTTAGGCTCAATTGATTTTTTTTCCTATTTTGTTCCTCATTCCTGGGAACCTTCTTATTCCTCCTCAGATGTTCCTCAGCCTCAGAGATTGGAGGCCATTCAGGCAGCCATCTTGTTACTGCCAGATGAAAATCGAGAAGTTTTACAGTCGATACTTTTATTCCTGAGTGACATCTCCTCCCATGAGTCAGAACATCAGGTACTTCTTACGTTTGACACATTGGCTTATTTTAATATCTTATCATATCTTACCCGCTTTCTGCACAGAAGATTATTGCGTCCTATGCTTATCAATGGATTATGTTTAGTCTTGCTTTTTATTTGAGTTTTTAAATGTTGATAGAGAATGAGAATTTGTATGTGTTATTGAATACGGAATAAGAATATCCCTATATCTATCTGAGGGTTGTATTAGATCAGGGGTCTCCAAACTACAGCCCACACACCAGATGTGGCCTGCGAGGCCCTCTCATCTGGCCCCTGTAGACATTTTAATCTCAAAAAAGAAAACAAATACTTTTTTTACATGTAGTTTACCACTAAACTTAGTAGTTAGGGATTAGTAGTCGGCCCCAAACTGCTGTTTGACTGTTTGTGCGGCTTTCCACCAGAAAAGTTTGGAGACCCCTGTATTATCTCATCAATTAGATGTCTAGAGTTGTCAAAGTAACAGTTGTTATAGACTTAACACTTAGGGATATTATGTTATCATTTGTGTTTTACTGGCATATATCACCAGCATCATTACTCATTGACATATAAAAATGTTTGCCTGGAGCAAATGATGAAAGGTGAAGTCTTATATTTATGCTGAAGCGATTTGTTTCAACTTTATTTCAGATGAATGCCAGCAACTTGGCTGTTTGTTTTACCCCTACAGTTTTTCAACTAGGTTCCCGACACATGTCATCACACAGTCCCAAACGAAACAGGAAAAACTCTCCAGGCATTCCAGACCCCAGAGAAATTTTGGAACAGAAAGCTGCTCATGAATGTTTGCTTATGATGATCACTGAATGCAAGAAACTCTTCACTGTAAGTCTGACCCACACACAAACAGCTATAAGAAAGCTAAGTGACAACAACCTCTACCTTCATCAGCCAAACTTGCTGATTTGATCTGTCCAACAGTCTAGTTTAGCCTGCCCACCTACATGTGGAAGAAAATCAGCAGCCCCAAGCCTAATGCTCTTCATGGGTCTTCCCAGGACACCCTCTCAGATATCAGGCCTCCTTCCCCTAAGGGACATAACAGATGAGAAACCCACCTGGAGCGGTCGCTTCTGAAGCGACCACCTGGGAAACCAGGACACAGTCAAAAATGCCTCCCACTAAAAGTGACCTCACAAGGAAGGGTGGAATTTCCCTTCTTCGACTCGCTACCACTTTGGCGCCACACTAGTCTCCATAGTTAGGACTGCCGCTATGCATGGGGAGGGGGGGTAATCATCAATGACCTACCAAGGGTTTAACCCCCACTGGAAGGTTTCCTCAGAGCTGGTGCCCAATATGTTCTTCGAGATACCTTTAGCTAATTCTTATTGGCACTCCTGGCCCTTAAGCGGCATAGCTCAATGGCATTGCTAGTAAAATGAGGGGGACAAAACAGTAGCTTCGGAATAGCCCGGTTTCTCAACGGGTATTTTTGGTTTTTATCATCAGCATTGCATCTGATGCTCTGTCTAAGATCTGTACAGCGACTGTAATCATACCCCTTTGTCGAAAGAGCCTGCCAACCAAACTAATGAATTTGGTAGTCATTTTTATTGATGTTAGAAAATGTCCACTACTCCCATCCCTGGACACATTTCTTTAATGAGATCATTAATAATGCCAAAGGAAATGAACTCTGTAATGTCTGTTATTTGTCCTACCAATCCTGTTACTTTGATATTAAGAGAATATTTTAATTTTACCTAATTTTTATTAATTAAATTTATATATTTAGGTATCTGCTAGTGTTGTTTTAGTCCCAGGTCCTATTTTAGTTTTAGTTTTTATTTCGTTTTTTCTGTAATAATTTTTGTTTTAGTCTAGTTTTAGTTTTAGGCCCAATTTTAGTTTTCGTTTTAGTTTTTGTGGACTAAAACTAAAACACCAGAGTTTTAGTTTTCGTCTTATTCATTTTAGTTTCACTTTTAGTTTTAGTCTTGTAAACAACAATAACTACTAACATCATTGTTCATGACCAATTGTTGAAACAGATTGAAGCATAATAATAGCAGTCATAGAGGTGACAGCTCAGTGTACTGAGACTGAGTCCATTCACTCCATTATCACATTATAAGTCACACTATCACATTGTGTTATGTGCTAATGCCATGACTCAATTTTTGACTATGTTGTAGACTAGCAAACTTGCAGTGCATGTACAAAAAAACAAAAAAACTAAAAACATAATAATGATAAGAAACCAAAAACGTAAGTCAAAATTAAAACCAATGTATTCATTCTAAGACCTAGAACTCTGAACTAACTAAACTAAGTAATGACAGAAGTGAAGACTAAACGTCAAAACAAATGACTGTTCAGCTTGAGAAAGACCCGTTTTTCTAGACTCAGATCAGTGCTGTTTCTTTTCCCAGTAGTCAAATCACAACTAAGAGAAAAAATTCTCTCCACGTAAGCCTCCGAAGCTGGTGCATTCAATATATCTAAAGCCAATGGTGCAAGCAACGGAAACGTTTTTTGAACGTTCTGTCATTGCCAGTAGCTTAAACCATTGCCATCCTCACTGACTGCTGTGGCAGCTTCTTGATAGTGCAACAAATAATCTGCCTGTTCGTCTTCAGGCCCACGAACTGCAGATATAATATTAGTGATGTGTGTGGTGTTTGCAATGTGTTGCGTCATGGATTTGAAGCGCTTGAGAGGAGGTCCAGATGTAGACAGGGCTGTTGAACCAACGCTATCAGAAGACGCAGTTGCAGTGATATTTCGGTTAGGAATAGGCTGACCAGCAGCTGAAAACACTTGACCAAGCTGTGCACTTACTGCGGCTGCTGCTGCTGAAGCAGTTTCTTCTCGCAACACAAACTGTTTTGCTGCATTTAGAAGATGCTCTTTTCCTGAAATGAACAGTGCTGACACAGTTGTAGGATCAAGCAGGCAAGCTGCAAAAGGTATAGACATGTCATATATTGAGAAATGTCATATATTGAGACATCACTCGATTTTGGGCGTCCACTTACTCCACCAATACCAGTTCCTGCTGTTGTCATTGTCAACTTTCAACGTTAATTAATTGTATTATTTTGATGACCTATATATCGCCCAGTTGATGCACATGCGCGATCATCAAAGAAATTAGTTCATAATAATTTCGTAGAATAGATGGTTTGCCCGCAGACTGCAGTACCGGAAAAGAACGATAAATGGGGATTTTAGTTTTTATTTCTTTGGGGAGTTTTAATTTCAGTTTTTATTCAGTCTTTTGTCTACCAGATTTAGTTTTCGTCTAGTTTTAGTCTTGATGCTAATTTTAGTTTTAGTTTTAGTTCTCGTTGACGAAAAAGTCAACATTTTCGTTAACAAAGGTTTTAGTTTTAGCTTTCGTCGACGAAAACAACACTAGTATCTGCTATTACAGGGATTAACCCTAAAGAATTACTGTACTTGAAATTTTCCTCAAAGGTCTTCACATTGTTGACTATTGTTAAATTTTACAAACAGATTCCAGCCCAACTCTTTCGTCAACTTCAGGGCCAGTCTCTTGCTCACCTGGAACCTGCCCCACTACAAGACATTGGCAATTCACCTGCTGAGGTCAAGGCTTTCGGACAAGAAAGAATCCAAATGGTTTTAAAGGTCATTTAAGAGTTTTTTTGCTTTTCTTCTTTTGAGAATGTAAATTTACTTAAAATATTACGTCAGATATAAGTGGTATTTGAACAAATGAATTTATATTAAGAGAACTATGTATCGTATACATTAGGCAATCACTTTACAACTTTAAATTCCTGTTGTATGACAAGGGATGTAATTTGGTAAATAGTAAAAACATTGACCTCCTCCACAAGATATAAATAAATAACAATTTTTGTCATACCATTCCAGGAGGCTCATGACAAGAACAGAGGATGGCTCCCGGCAATGGTCATCAATGATGTGGAAGTATTCCATCGTAAGCCACTGGACGACTGCCCACTCAAGGAATGGAAACTTGTTATAGACATAGAAGCTCCTCCCATTGAGGTGCTGCGTAGGATAATGCATGAGAGGTTAGTACAATAGAATGGGAGGTAGGTCGGTGGTGAAATTATTGCACATAGTCAAGGCTGAAACATTAAAATACTCAGAAACTGATGAAAACTTTAACAAGTCCAATTACTTATTTTTGAAGTGCACTAAACTCACTACAATATAGGAGAAGGTCAGAAGGTATTGTTATTTAAGTGACAGTTATGATATTTGATAGTGACAGGTATGACATCTGATAGTGACAGGTATGATATCTGATATAGGCATGTATGATATCTGATAGTGACAGGTATGGTATCTGATAGTGACAGGTATGATATCTGAAAGTGACAGGTATGATATCTGATAGTGACAGGTATGATATCTGATAGTGACAGGTATGATATCTGATAGTTATTCTTACATAAACCCATTCAATGATTCCCTCTCACAACCAGACATGCCTGGGATGAAGATCTTCTCAGCTGGTCAGTGGTGGAAAGGCTTGACCCTCACTCAGACATCTTCCAGTACGTTCTCAACAGTATGGCACCACACCCGTCACGACATTTCTGTATCTTGAGGTTAGTGAATCATTTCCTTTGGTAGTCTTGAATCCTATTTCAAGCAACTTTTGGTTATGCTTGCAGTAGACTGGTGAGGTGATGTCATTTTGTAAGTGCAGGCATGTCTCAGTATATCATCAGACATGTCTCAATATATCATCAGGCATGTCTCAATATATCATCAGGCATGTCTCAATATATCATCAGGCATGTCTCAATATATCATCAGACATGTCTCAGTATATCATCAGACATGTCTCAGTATATCATCAGACATGTCTCAGTATATCATCAGACATGTCTCAGTATATCATCAGACATGTCTCAATATATCATCAGACTTTTTTTAAAATGATTAACGTAGCTTATGTGTAACTTACTGCCATTTATGTGGTTGTTATGATATGAATGTTTATTTAATTAATATATGTATGTTATTATCTCCATGTGAGCCCGGCTCCTTGCTGGGATACAGCGCTATATAAATTATCAATTTATTATTATTATTGTAAGTCTGTGGTGTATGCTACATCGCGGGGCGTCTTGTATTGCAATAAAGGATCAAGAATAAAAACGCATGCAGATATTAGGAAGTCTTCTTCAGTTTAGTCTAGCATCTATAAACATTTGTTTAAAACAATATTTTTAATGGTAAAGAAATGGGGAATCTAAATCTTTTGTTTAATTACTTGTTGAATTTATGTACAATAAAATGGTAACCATGTATAGAAAACGAAAATATTTCTTCAGTACTAGTACCATAATACTGAAGTGTGCACTGATGTCAGTTTGTTTTGTCACTTGTTGCTCCAGGTACTGGCGTAGTGACCTGACCAAAGGGGCCTGTGCTTTGATAACTATGTCAGTAGAACATTCGGATGCTATGGAAGTACATGGGGTCTGGGCCATCGACCTTGGATCATTTTTCCTAATGGAACCTTGTGGGTCTGGGCGCTCTAGACTCACCTACATCACTCGTGTGGATACCAGGTTAGTAGTCATTTACATGACTGGTGTGTAGACCAGGTTAGTAGTCATTTACATGACTGGTGTGTAGACCAGGTAAGTAGTCATTTACATGACTGGTGTGTAGACCAGGTTAGTAGTCATTTACATGACTGGTGTGTAGAAATCATTTACATGACTGGTGTGTAGAAATCATTTACATGACTGGTGTGTACACAAGGTTAGTAGTCATTTACATGACTGGTGTGTAGACCAGGTTAGTAGTCATTTAGATTTATATGACTGGTGTGTACACTTGTTAGTAGTCATTTATATGACTGGTGTGTACATCATTTATATGACTGGTGTGGACATCAGGTTAGTAGTAATTTATATGACTGGTGTGTACATCATTTATATGACTGGTGTGTACATCATTTATATGACTGGTGTGTACACTTGCTAGTTGTCATTTACATGACTGGTGTGCACATCAGGTTAGTAATCAAATTGTTGTCATAGATAAATGAAGACTGACCATCCAATAGGTATCATACATAATTAAAATACTGACTCAACATAAGTGATGTTAGTTTTAACTTTAAAAATGTGTATCAAACAACATATGATTGGTATGGAGAAGAAGCTAAAATAAAGTTGTGATATTGTGTTATTAGTAGAATTTTTGAGAATAGAGAAATAGCTAATATAAAGTGGTGTATTTTCCAATTAAATTGTATGTATCTTTTATATTTCAATTTAAATTATAGTAAATACATCAAAGTTCAAATTTAAAAAAAAAAAAAAATTAATTTGATAAAATAGATGAAATTTATTTGATCATGTGAAAAATAAAATAACAAAGATCTTTCAACTGATAAAATGACAGCAGTGCAGATATTTATTATTTATTTTCAGGGGCAGAACTCCAGAATGGTATACCAAGATTTATGGACACATTTGTTGTAACTTCTTGGAGCGACTTCGTGAATCATTTAAACAGGACTCAACGGGACCGGAGACCAAAGTGTAATCTCAACACCATGACACTGTCATTACCCGCACATACAGGAACTCATTAATTAACCAGAAGGAAAAAATTGATTTTTAACATCTAAACTATGACTACATCTAGCACAGACTCGTGTGAACGCTAGTTACAGCTAGTCACGGCTAGTTACGCATGGACCTTATGTGGAGCTGATCACCTTCTGTTACTAACTTGTTGCCACTATGATCTTCAATTTATTCCCTGCTTTCTCTGCTCACCAATAACACAGCAACCATGAAAAACCTGTTCTCCTTCTTGTGGCAGCTTCATTCTTTGATAAGTTTGGTTTACATTTCTCTTGTGATTGGCTTGGCCGGATGGAGCTAACAAATTGAGGACTGAGAATTGTCAAGGGAGGTAAATCTCAGGTAAATCTCATCATGGGAGATGACTGTGAAATGTATTTGTAGGACATTCTGATCTCCCCTGATGGCATATCCGAGTCTTCTAATTATGAGCTACATTTTTTGACAACTGACAATTTGACCTGGTCTGACTATGAGGATGGTGTGAGTTCGGTCTCGGGGAACACATAAACTGTTTAATCTTTTTACAATGCATAATTGTTTCTGTTGGCATTGCTATGGGAATAATTTTATTGCTGAACCCTTACGTAGATTTAAAAAGAAGTTTAAAGGGATAGAATTTAGTCACTAGAAATGTGATTATGTTTACTTTTGGAAGATACGTTTTGGAAGATATGATTATTATGTATGAGCTAGAGGTTTATGTTGGTGCTTATCATCAACAAATTCTTTGCTAGCAAACTTCCCAAATTTCAAAGAACCATTTCATTCCTCACCATTATAATCTTTATATTTGCTTATATAACATAGCCATGTATTTATTCATCTCATGACCATTGTCATAAGAAAGAGATTCAATGTTTAATTTCTCAGGTTACGGATGAGTCACAGATTTGTTCAACTTAAGGAGAAATTCAAAAGGAAATGTCAGCATATAGACATTAATTAATATGAATCTCAATAACAGGATTCAGTTAAATAATTTTTGGAGGAAAAATTTAAAATTTCATAAGATAAATTCTGTGAAGTAGGCAGTGCAGAGAAGAGACACTGCTAGGAAGAGACACTGCTAGGAAGAAGCAGATTTTGAGTGTCACTTATCTTACTGTATTGCTGCAATGCACCAGGAAATGTTTTAAGTAACTACTGAAACTATGACAAAAGCCCCAAGTTATTAATTCATCCATTTCTTTAATTAAGTTTTGTAATAAAAAAAAACCTGAGGGAACAACTTGTTGACGGCCATGTCTTATTTCCTGTCAACTGGTTTGTATATCATCTATTCTGTGTTATTTGTACATTTCTTAGTTCTGACATAAAATACCTCACTGACATTGAGTAGCACTGATGTTGAGTAGCACTGACAATGAGTAGCACTGACATTGAGTAGCACTGACATCAAGTAGCACTGACATTGAGTAGCACTGTCTGTACTGGAATATGTAAATAAAGCTTCCCTTGTGTTCCACATGATCAACTGTCAATGCACTTACTCAGCCCTTACCTTTTATTATTTTTTTTCTGCCGGTGATTTAGAATTGGTGTGAATATTATTTTGGCTGAAACATTTAGCCTTAGGATGGTGCTTTACCTGACCAATAGGGCACAATTGCCAGTTGGTATGTGCACTTAAACATGGGCTGATCGACTGGATTGGGTTACAGGGGTGATGGCAGGGTGATCAATGTTTTTTTTAACAATCAATATTTCAGTCCTCTTTGGCTTTAGTGGTAATATATAAATATTTTTTTTAAAACTCCTTTTTGTTTTTTTTGTGTGCACATTTGAGTGAGTAAATAAGTGGCCTCAATGTTGGCCCCATGCTATTGTCATTGTTCCTGTAACTGTAAGTTGTCGTCTCAGAGATTGTTCCAGTAGGTCGTAATGTTGTGGTTTAGGAAATTCTCGGACCACAAAGTGTTTCAATGGCGTCATGAGATCACAAACTTAAAGCAGTACAAGCAGATATTGTCAAATATGATGTTGTTTTCTTATCTCTATCATTTATCTCATATAGGACATCCATTGTTGGTGATACTTTAGCTCTCACATGTTCTGGTCCAAGACTTTGTTTTAACTATTTCAAAAGTCCCAGATTTACTTTTTTGTTATATTAGTTATATATATAATATATATATATGTGTATATCCATGTATGTTGTATTTGAAAATAATTTCCTTGGTTACATAATTATCCGTGCAGAAATAAGAAAAGACAATTTACAGATATTTGTAGTCATTATTTCATTCACAAGTCTGTTGTAAGGAGTAATTTTTATAGGAAAAAAATAATTTTCTTGAGATTTGAATGTAATATTTCCTTGAACTCTTGTATCTAATCCAATAATTCTAATAACAATTAACTCTGAAGCTGCACCATGGATTCAAACAAATCTCTCCTTTCAGATATTTCAGCTAATATTATACATCACCAATACTTTTATATAGTCCCAATACACACACACTGTTATAACCTTATTCAAGTGGCATCTCTCAAATTGTATATTGGTCTTTGACCTGCCTGTAACAAACAACCATAACTCTATCCTCATCCCTAATTAATGATCATGTTTATTCATCCCAGCTAACACTAACACATTGCTAATCATTTTTGCTCAGAGCCATCATTTATTTATCAGTGTATAAAATACTGTATCATGTACTATTAAAGTTCAGTTGTTCAATATTGGAGTTTTGTCTTGGACTCTCTTTTTGTTCAGTATGAAGTGGTCGAATTATTGAGTATTCATTTTAAATTGTTTTAGTGGGTTTTTAAAAATAATAATTGGTTTTCCTTGAGTAATATTCCATTGTGGACCATAATTACTTAAATCTCTTATTCAATCCTGAGAAAGTCTGCCATTAAAATGTTGCAGTGTATTACAACTGAGTACACAACTAGAAGACACCCCTATAATATTGTAATCCATTGTTTATTTTATACAAAGACAGTAAAATTAAACATAAATTCTCTCTAACTGGGAATTGAATAGAGCAGGGCAGGAAATGATATTTGTCAGCATTTGGAACAACTCAAAACATGGCTGAAATCAATAAACATACAAATAATGAACAGCATAAAATATAAACAGACTTAAAAGTGATGACATAATAATGTGTCAATCCACAAAGAAGAAACACGTTTCACTATGCAGAGATAAAACAAATTCAACATAGTGTATATACATAATATTAAACGTTCACAAATTAAACTGATGATATGTACATAAAAACACATACACTTTAAATACAGGTAGAAGATATGAACTTCACTCACACTCATTTGGTGACACACATAACATGGCAATGATACTTGTTTATATGATATAACACTACAGCAGTTACAAGGACATGACAAACTTCTTTCTATGCACACACTCTTATATACTTACTCTATGACTCAATGTACACAGTCAATATTTTATTGTAATGCTCATCATGACCTGGATGCTTCTAAGAGGTAAAGACAACAATTTTTGGCAACATAATTCTGCATGTTCAAGAGTTCCTTATTTAATGGGAATATCATGGTGTTATTTTTTAAAAAACAATTGGGGTAGCGGCGGAGACATCCAGCTTCTATCTCCGACACTGCAGTCATAATTCCATGTGATAAGGTAGCACAAGGTTATTTTTCTATTTAAAGCAATTTAATGTTTATTTACTTGACCGGTGAGAGGGAACAAAGACAAAACTGAAAACGTGGCGTTGAATATGATTAGCTACCATTGTTTGGGTGGGGCACTCAGCTGTAGTCTAATTTTCTTACACACTACCCCCACTAGGGGCGGATTAAGACTGTACGGGGCCCCGGGCTGCAATCAAACAGGGCCCCTATCCAGCCAGCGTCCCTTAAAATAAAATTATTGCTAACAGCTAATATAAGACAGTAACTAAATATTAATAATGAATAAAAAAAAAACGAACACTAAGAAATAACTGAAGTGTTTGCCGGTATGTTACAATTGAGTGGGAAAAGAAGAAAAAAAATACACTCCACCTCTGGGAATCGATCCCGACAACGCTTGCATTACAAGCCTACGTTTTTTGCACATGGACAGCGGAGCTTGTCAAAATTGAGAAATTTAACAAATATAAACTCTATTTTATACTATGTTCTCTAAGTGAGCCAATTAATTAAATTATTATTTTTACGATTATAAAGACTATCAGGTCTGAATAGCGATCACTTTAATAGATAATATTTATAAATTTATTTAATTTATTATATTTTTTAAATTAAGGGTTCGTGCAAACATTTGTACACTTTTATTATAAAATATAAAAAGTTTGGGGGCCCCCCAAACCGTCGGGGGCCCCTGGCTTTAGCCCGTTCAGCCCACCCCCCTTAATCCGCCATAGACCCCCACCCCCTCCCAACATGTTAATGTCATGATGATTTATTAGAGTTGATAATTACAGAGTTGTAGCCCTTTGATTCATTATGTCCCCTGTCTATAACTCTGGCAGCATCAAATCATCGGAGATGAAATTCTGTTTGACAAATTAAAATAGAATTTTATATTTGATGTGGATTACACGTTTTTCTACGTTAATGCATTCAATTTAAAGTTTTGTGAACTATTTGTTCAAATACCGTGTCATTAAATTTCTCTAAGAGTTAAAAGGTAAACATAAATAAGCCGAGTCAAGTTAAACACTAAGGGGAATAGCTGGACTGAAAATTGCGATATATTTAACGGTGTAAACAAAAATAAAAATAATAATACAATTTATTTATCGAAGTTCTTTCTGGTTGGAAGTCGTGACCGAAACGCATTTGTGTGGGGTAGATTTAACAATAGGAAAGTATTTTTAATACTAAACGACATATTTCTTTTTTCAAATACATGATACATAAATTTAAAAATAGCCAAGAAAGTCATGCCATTAATGAATAGTGTTGCTATTAAATGGAATACACCCATGCTATAAAGAGTTACATTATTTTTTTAATGTAGCAAAATATTGGGCTAATACTAATACCTAAAAGATCATTGAAATAAATCACCCGAATGCGTGGCTACAAGAATTAACTATTTTCCATATCCTACATAACATGTTTGTATTTAAATCTTACCCTATTGTTTTTATAAGACATGTTAATATTGTTGACCGTAATGACAACTTTGGAAACCTTTATTATTGCAGTAGTCCCGAGTCAATATCTCAGCATTCTCAATCTTGGATTAAACTCTGATATGTCAACAAGAACAATCTTGGGCGGGCCGTACATAGGCCAAAGTCTAAAAACATTACTGGACCCTGACACGTTTGATACAATTCTATTAGAACTTGTGGTAGCCACAATTTAACACGTTTGATACAATTCTACTAGAACTTGTGGTAGCCACAATTTAACACGTTTGATACAATTCTACTAGAACTTGTGGTAGCCACAATTTAACACGTTTGATACAATTCTACTAGAACTTGTGGTAGCCACAATTTAACACGTTTGATACAATTCTATTAGAACTTGTGGTAGCCACAATTTAACACATTTGATACAATTCTACTAGAACTTGTGGTAGCCACAATTTAACACGTTTGATACAATTCTACTAGAACTTGTGGTAGCCACAATTTAACACGTTTGATACAATTCTACTAGAACTTGTGGTAGCCACAATTTAACACGTTTGATACAATTCTACTAGAACTTGTGGTGTGCAAACATTTGTACACTTTTATTATAAAA